>JADLZL010002029.1:0-74127 GCA_015844335.1 Chrysopogon serrulatus
GGTTGCTTTGTATTGTAGGCCTGGGAGTAGTATTGTTTTCTCTTATCATTGTTAAAACTCCTAGTACTTCTGAATGAAATATACGTGCTCAGTACTTTAATTAGAAAAAAAAAAAATTTCGCGAGACCAGACGCCAATGAGGCAAACAGATCCGCACCTGGATACGGCACGCCATGATGTTATGGCAGCTGGCACCTCTTTCTTATTTGAAACGGAAAATTCTAGCATTGTGCGCGATTCAGAAGTTCAGATGTTCAGATTGGATATGACACCCGCGATGGCTTCTAGGTAAACTGTAAACAAAGCTTGTAAGTGTGTTTCCATCAGACCATTCTACCTCAAATGCTCAACCTTGTACGTACGTAATAACCGCAACAAATGTACTGAATTTCTGTCAGCTATACCTGGTGTCGCTTTGCGCAGCGCAGCGCAGGTAGGACCAGGGCGATGCAGACGCCTCCACAGTCTGCGCTCGGTTTGTGCCGTTTGCTGGTTTTCAGTCCACAAGTCCGAGCTATGGTTCTGAGTACAGATTTGACAAGCTCACCTGGTGAGAGGGACGAGCTTCTCGGCGGTTTGATCTTGTAGTCGGATGATGCTTATGGGACGGTGCCAAAGGGGCCCCTCGATGGCAACTGGCGAGCAGGCAGGCGCACAACACAAAGCAGCACAGCATGCCATCGGAGGTGAGCACCTTGTATTTCTGTTGACGGATTGAGCTACTTGTCATGAGGCCAAACAGAAGCAGGATGGAGTGGAGGTGCCGCCGTGCCGGCGCTTGTGGCTGCGATCAAGTGGGAGGAAGGTCAAGAGACCGGTAGGCCGAGAGACGACACAGGTATATAAGGCCGGCCAGCCAGCGAGTTGTTAGCCTCTCCGCTGTTCTCGCCTTCTTTCCAGCCGTCCCCTCCCCAAACCCTAGAGGCCTGCCACTAGCCGCACACGCACTCGATCCGCCGGCGTCCATGGTGAAGCCGTCGCGCCGCCGCCGTCCTCTCCTTCCTCCGCTCCCTCTCCCTTTCCCTCGCCTCACCCGCTTCATTCTCTCCCATCCCCGTTCTGTGCGACTGCGAATGGGGGAGAGGGCGGGACGCCACATCCGGCGCTCGGCGCCCATGGGGAACATCATCAGTAAACTTGGGCGTGGTCGTTCACGTGTCACCCCGCGCCGCAACTGTCAAACCCTAAGCTCCTCGAGCAAGGTCGAAGCTGCGTCAATGTCGGACAAGTGCGAGATCCGATTCGGTGCCGCCGATCCCATCCAAGGCGCATCAGGTGGTCCTGGACAAGTCGCCCAAGTCTCCAATTTTGAGGCGACGACGCACGGAAATTCTTCTTCCCGACCGCCGCTGGATCTTTTAAATATCCCTGGTAACAAATGATTCGTTATTTGAGCATTTTTCCCCTTTAATTTGGTTTGTTAAATTTCCCTCTGCCATCCACCATGATGCAATGTAACTGTTCTTTTTTTCCCTTCAAATGTCCTCTCGTGGCTTCCTGCTGATGGCGGCATCAGATGAATTCAAATCACTGGGAATGGACAGACTACTTCCTTTTGACTTAAAAAATGCTAGTCCAACTGCCTTGCAGCAGTACGATGACTACCTTCATTGGTTTTACAACTCTGATAGAGGTCCTGCTCTTGTTGCATCCCTTGCTGATGCTGCCTCCGTGGTAACCCACTCAATTCTCTGCTTATGTCTACGAAATCAGTACAAAGTTGCTTCTTGGGTCACACGAAACTCTCCAAAAATTTGTATTTTTTATTTGGAAGAAACTAAGCTGAAAAAGTAAGTCACTGGATTTGTCCAATACAATTTTACTGATGACACTCTAAAACAAAATTCATACTAACTGTCTAAGTATAAACAAACACATACGGTTTTAACTGTTGTTAAAATACTTTTATGGACACATGATGGCATCCGTGTGATCCATTTTCTGCCTCTTCGTGAATAAATAGGAACCAAATAATTATAATTTGACTGTCATGAGAGAAATTAAGCCCTATTCTGGGTACAGTCAAATCTTCCAATGCGGAATACTCTCTGTACAGAAACCCTTCAATCCAAAAGGGGCTTCACTATGAAACAACTCTTTGTGCATATTCACCTTTTTAAGCGTTTGAACCTATGCCCAGCCCTGTTGGTTCAATATTGGACTGAATGCTGTGACACTAACTGCAGCGGCCATGGGAGACGGTTTTTGTAATTGCTCCGTAGCTCCTTCCACTACTACAGATTTGATTATGCGTGACACCACAGATTCATTAACTGTGGCGGTCACCCAAGCCAACCGCCGCCGTTAATCCTAGACACTAGAACAACACCGGCCTGGTAAACAACCGCCACGGTTAAAGATTAACGGTGGCGGTTAACGAAACCACCACCGTCACGGTTAATATCTTTAACAGTGGCGGTTTTTGTATAAGGAACCGCCACGGTTAATCACTAACATAAATCTTCCGAACACGGTTTCATATGCTGGTTCCTTCTTACGGCTTCTTCCTCTACGGACGAATGGTGGGGGGGGGGCGATTTTGATCTTCATTTCCACAAATAATCACCTTAAATTTATAGTTTAGACTTGTATTTAAAGGAGGAGCTAGCGTGATCGAGGAGAGCACACATCCAAGAGGTTTGCAAACTTTTCCACCACCTAATTTTATGCTATTCTCTTCACATTTTTGCATGAAGCAAGACTCTATTTCAATATTTGGAGAGCATAAACATTCATCTTAAAATTAAAGTTTGGATTGTATTGACAAGTAGCTAGCACACTCACCAGAGTAGCCTAGCTAATTAATTTTCTCCACTTTTTTCTCCTTTTGTTTTTACACGTTGAATTTTCATGTCAGAATAGTATGAATATACATCTTAAAATTTAAGTTTGGATTGGATTTGAAGTTGGAGCACATCCACAAGAGGTTGCAAAATTTATTCCACCTTTTTGTCCTCTTCTTTTTACACTTTTGCATGTAGGATTATGCTGTACTTCTAGTTTCTATGTTGGAGTATGAATTGGTTCACCTCAAACTTTTTATCTTTTGACTTTGTTGGATATGAAGGAAGGTTGTTGCATGGAGCGGTCCAAATGGATGTACCAGACGTCAAGGGTGCATGATGATATGACCTTCTTTAATGAGGTGAAAAAGTTCACAGCCGCCGCAAAGAAACATCGACTCAGTGTGAAGCGGGAGACCACCATATGTCCATGTAAAAGTTGTGCGAACAAGAAAGCCCATCCAGACAATGTGGTGCAATCACACCTGATGCGGTATGGTTTTGTTAAGGATTACACGGTCTGGACCTATCATGGGGAAATTGAAGTTCCGACTGCCGGTCCATCGTCTAGAACAAACTCGTCGACTATTCCTGATGCAGACCGTGGAGGACAAGCCTCAGGTGGCACCAGTACCAGTGTCGGTGAAGATGATGGCGGGGACCAAGCCCAAGACATAGCTGATGATGATGGCTGGGACCAAGAAGGTGAGCCTATACTCCTCCAACCAGATGACGTGGAATTTGTGGAGTCCATAGTGAACCGCTACGACGAGGACGATATTCTATTCGGTAATGCGAGGTGGTTGGAGAATCTTAGAGAGATGAAGCAAGCAGCAATTGATCCGCTGTATAAGGATTGTCCGGAGAAGTGGACTGCGCTGCGTTTTAACCTGCACATGCTGATGTTGAAGGCTCGTTTTGGTTGGTCGGACACGAGCTTCAACGAGCTACTGCATGTCCTTGGTGATGCGTTCCCAAAGGATAACAAGGTGCAAGCCAACACGTATCGGGCGAAGAAGCTGATTCGGCCAGTTGCCCTAAATGTTAAGAAGTTTGATGCCTGCCCTAACCATTGTATCCTGTATCGGGGCCAGTATGAGAGTTTCCAAAGCTGCCCGCACTGTGGCTTCAGTCGGTACAAGAAGAATGCTGGTTGTCGGACGGATCCGAACGATGGGGGGCCCTGGGATGGGTCTAAGAAGAAGGTGGCCAAAAAGAATCATGCAACACAGGTCTCGTCTAAGGTGGAGGAGGAAGAAGAGGGATACATTCGGAGGACAAGTCCTGCCCTATCAGTGTGGTACCTTCCCGTGATCGATCGGCTACGTGCTCTATTTGGGAACCCCGAGGATGCGAAGCTGATGTCGTGGCATGCATCTAGTGATCGTGATAAGTTTAAGGGTGATGGCAAGCTGCGACACCCTTCCGATGGCGAGCAGTGGAAGCGTTTCGATAGCATGTTCCCGGAATTTGGCAAAGAGGCAAGGAACGTCAGGTTCGCACTGAGTACCGATGGGATGAATCCATTTGGTGACCTGAGCAGCACGCACAGCACTTGGCCAGTCATCCTGACCATCTACAACCTACCTCCCTATCTTTGTCAGAAACGGAGGTACCTTATGCTTACCATGCTTATTTCAGGACCAAAGCAGCCAGGCAATGATATAGACGTGTTTCGAACTGTTGATGGAGGACATGCGACACTCGGGAAAAAGGGGTCAAGATGATAGATGCGACCACGGGGAAGGACTTCACTCGAAAGCCATCATCTTTGTCACTATCACCGATTACCCGGTCTTTTTTTCACCGTCGGGGCAGATCAAAGGGAAGAGTGGTTGCGTAGTTTGCATCGACGGTACCTGCTATGCTTACCTTAAGGGATCCAAGAAGATGGTGTACATGAGGCAATGGACGATGGCTTCCCAAGGGCCCACAGTACCGAAGACGTGAGATGAACAATTACTTTGACAACAATGATGAACCACAACTTGACATACCTGAACCAACGAGGTAGGGGGAAAAAGTTTTTGGCATCGTCAAGGACATGGAAGTCGAGTTTGGAAAGAAGAAAAAAAAGGTGAAGAGGGGACCAAGAAGCCGAGGAAGAAGAGAAAGCGTCTCGATGATGATAATGACGAGGACCAAGAAAGAACCCCCCGTCCGCGTGCCTTTTAAGAAAAAAAATCATGTTTCTTCAAGTACCTATCGTATTGGAAGACCTTGCATACACCCCATGCGATTGACTGCATGCACTTGGGAGAAAATGTATTTGACAAAGACGATCGGCATCTGCTAGACATCAAGGGGAAGACAAAGGATGGATTGAAGTCAAGGATGGATCTTGTCAACCAGGGCATCAGACCAGAACTTCACCCGCAACCACTGCCAAACGGTAAAGTTGTCCTCCCGGGCGTAGCTTACAACGTGACAACTGAGGAGAAGAGGAATGTGTGTCAGTGGCTTCGGGGTGTCAAGGTTCCCACCGGTTTCTCTTCCAACATCAAGAGTCTGGTCTCGATGAAAGACCTCACATTGACCAACTACAACTCACACGACTGTCATGTTATGCTGACCGTGTTCCTTCCAATTGTTATCCAAGCTATCGGTCCAGAGTACGTGAAGATGGTCATCACACGTCTGGGCTACTTCTTTAACCGTATCACCCAGAAGGTCATCGACAAAGCTGACCTACCATCCTTGAAAACCTTCATCGCGGAGACTCTTTGCGCTGGAGATGTGCTTCCCCCCATCTTATTTTGATATTATGCCTCACTTGATGGTGCACATGGTGGATCAGATACAGGAATTGGGCCCGGTGTACCTACACCAGATGTGGACGTACGAGCGCCTCATGTCGACCCTTAATAGATATGTGCTTAACCGTGCTCACCCGGAGGGCTCTATGATAGAGGCATACACAACCGAGGAGTCTGTGAATTGTTGCACAAAATACATACGAGATGGAAGAGCGATTGGCTTGGCCGTCCATCGTCATGAAGGTAAAACCGCAGGGATGGGGTGCACGGGGAGGAAAGTACGCACCGATGTAGCGTACACAACTGTGCAAGAAGCTCATTACAGTGTATGTCATCAATTAGTGGTCATGGAGGACTACGTTGCGCAACACTTAGATGACATAAGAACAGCGCCTAATGCACCCAACACGGAGGCCTTGGTCCAGAAACAACACAAGATGACTTTCACAGCTTGGCTTAAAGAGCACGACATACCCCATCCAGAAATAGCAACAAATGACTCCAAACCTGGAGTATGAGATCTGCTAAGAGGCTTTGCGTTCGGCCCTTCTACCCGAGATCACCTCATGGCAAGGGTATGATATCAACGGATATAGGTTTCACACAAAAGATAAAGATAAGAAAAGCGCGGCACAAAACAGCGGTGTTCGATATGAGGCTATCGACGACTCGACAGGGCAAAGAAGATCATATTTTGGCCAGATTGATGAGATATGGGAGCTTGATTACGGGGGTAACCTACAGATAGCCATATTCCGGTGCCAGTGGGTCAAGCCTAGAGGGGTTGCCGTGAATGACTATGGGCTAACCACCGTGGAGCTCGGAAATGTCGGCTACAAAGATGACCAGTGGGTATTAGCAAGCCGGGTCGCACAGGTCGCCTACTATGGGGTTCCTAAGGACAGCAAGAGGTATGTGGTTGTGTCGGGAAAGAAAGAGGATCGTGGGAGCCGACGGGGTCCGAGCCCGAAGAACACAACAACTATGGAGAGCACGACCTTTTTACCGAGCATCCACAAAAGATCAAGCTCATCGAATCACGCTTCAACAAGTCCAAGATGATGCCCCGGGGCCCGCAAAGATGGTGAGAAGAAGACAAATGGGGAGCGCTGCAAAGTAAAGTGATCTATTTTTAATATATTAATGTAATAGTAATTTTATCATGATGGTAAGTTTTATAATTAATTTAGTATGACAATGTGGTTTTTATGAAGTATTATGAACTACTACACTACTGGTAATATGATTTAGTCGATAATAAGCAACAATCCTCCGCTTCAATCCGCCTCGAATCCAAATTGCAGCACCAGACGCCACATCGGACGCTGACCAAAGAAGAATCGAACGCGTCCGATGACTTCCCAATGAGCCCTAGCTATCACCGCTGAAGTATGTCATCAGACGATCAACAGTACGCATGCCGCGTCCGGGAATTTTGAGTCGGTGCGTCCGATGCAGGTTTTCAAAATGAATTCTAACCGGCTGCCACTCATCGGACGCTGCGTGCGTCAGTTGACCATTATTCGGACGCGTCCGACGAGTGGGACCAGGCTTTCAAACCTCTCTGTATTGCGTCCGACGCTTGTAGCACCGTCCGATAGCCGTCATCGGACGCTGCGTGTAGCAGCGGACGCTATGTAGAGAGGGCTGGATCGGGCATCGGACGCGTCCGACGTCTCTTCAACGGACGCTTTCCGTTGCCTGTAACGCCACCGTGGCGGCTGGCTTCACACCACCGCCACCGTTGATCCCTCCTGCATATAACCGTTGCGCCGCCTTCCTTCTTCCAGGGAAGTCTTCACGCCGCGCCATACCCTGACCCCGAAGGGCTGCCGCCACCATCCCGAGCCCCTAGCGCCGCCGCCGCCATCTCGGAGCCCCCGGCGCCGCCGCCGCCGCCACCACCATCTCCCAGCCCTACCACCGCCCGTCTTGAAGCGGGGGGCGCCGCCATCTTCAAGCGGGGGAGCGCGCCGCCCCCCGCCCCCGCCAGATCCGCCGTCTTGAAGCCATTGCCGGCCAGCGCTCGTCTCGGAGGTATGCCAAATGCAGATGCTATTTTGGCACACGATTAAGTTCTAGTGCCAGATTTAGTTTTTGAGAGTTCATATGGACCTAGTGTATTTAACTCTAAAGTAAATGTCATCTATCAATATCTAAGCATAGCATAAGTTTAAGCAGTAGCATTGAACATAAGCCTAAGGTTGGAGCTTAATTTTCCATGAGTCCATTGCCCACACTCCAAAGCTATAAGTCATGAGCATGCTCATAATGGAGAGCAGTCGAATGACCAATATAAGTCAAAACTGCAGATTGGTACATGTTTTAGTTTACCTATTCAATTGAGTGAGGGTACAACCGATATGACTCTTCGAATCCAAGGAGTAGCTCATGCCTCATCCATCATGCTCAGTGAAATCACCGATAAAAAATTGAAATGGTTGGAGGTATGCTGCCTAACGCTCTAAGTCACATCCAATCCTTGTGGTTATCTAGTCATAACACAATACTAGGCTTACCATCCCCGTCCATGGCAAGTGGTTGGTACAATATAGTGTCAACAGATGTTGGTCATCTGAGATCTCATGTCATGACTCCTGACCCTACTCCTTGTCGAGCCTCGAATGACCCTACCCTTGTCGAGCCTTGACCACATCCATTTTCTTGTTCAAGTTTTCTCTTTTCTCCTTATTTGTGCTTTATTATACATGATT
This sequence comes from Chrysopogon serrulatus, assembly GCA_015844335.1. NCBI lineage: Eukaryota > Viridiplantae > Streptophyta > Magnoliopsida > Poales > Poaceae > Chrysopogon > Chrysopogon serrulatus. The sequence goes on from JADLZL010002029.1 coordinate 8,254, forward strand.
ATGTGTGCTTCATTTCATAGATGCATGAACATGTCTAGCTAGTTGCTTATTGTAAATATAAAACTATTTTAATATTTATAATCAACAATGCAAAAACACTAATCATATTCGATCATATATAGCTACTTATGTGTGTTTACCAACTAAACATGTAATATTATTTCTTTGTAGTTGTGTTGTTGACAGTCATTTGTTCCTTCGTTTTGCGAGGAGATGGCACATTTCAACCGTCAATACCTCACAATCTTTGACGCCACTGAGGTCGACATGTATAGTCCAAGTGTCTACGGCCGCTTAGTGCTTCTCAAGGTGCCTCCATGTGCATTCGCGTCCTTCGACACCACTATACCGGGTGAATCACAATGGCGCATACATCACGCAATCTGGCGGGAGTCGGGTGTCGTCATTCCGACGGCCAATATTATGAGATTTGTTGCTGATTTCGTGTGCCTCACCAGCTCCGGCGAGGATTTCAGCCGCGTCCTTGCATCCCCATTCATTCAAGTTGGTGAATTCTATCTTCCAATCATGCCATGGACGCCCTTGTATGGTTCCGGCTTATTCCCCTTTGATAAAAGAATACCCGATTTCACAACACCAACTAGACCCCCACTATCACCACATTTACGAAACTTTGACATCGACCTTGTCATATCTGGCATGCCACCGCATATTTACCTCCTGCATCCTTATGCGATACAGAGGGTCCTTGGAAACATCTGTCACATTTATACTGTCCAACTGAATAGACAAGAACTCTCATATTCGGTGAGGACATATGCACCGAAACCAGCTATCCCTCTCATTGCTACTGTAGCCATCAGTGGAAAACTTGAAGGTCGTGATGTCCTGCACATGTGGCCACTTTGGATTGATGCAAAATACCATCCGGCCCCCACTACAAACGTGGCGGTTGTGAGACAAAATTATGGTAGCTGCGCAGTTACAACACAACATTGCTTTTGTTAATGTTACATTGTCCCCTCTAACAATTGTCACTCTCATTGCAGCCGCGGACATAATCCGATACACATTGTACCCGCAACCCACAGATGAGAACAATGAGAACGATGCGGGGACTTCTGGACAAGGTGGTTTGCAGCAACAACAACTCCTACCCTGGATTGGTGCTCCCATTATTCAATCACTCACCGGTTCATCAGAAGGAGATTCCATGAGATCCGATGGAACCGAGATAGCCCCTCAAACACCAGGTGATGACACCGAGATAGCAGAAACACAAAGCCAAGAATGTACCGACGTCGATGGTGTCACCAATGCAGCTGCCTCTTGAGACACTGGAAGTGGCAAGGCCTCAATAAAGTTGGACCTGATGAATTTGAACCTGTGATATATTTGAACTTCTTATGTATTTGAACTCGTGGTTGTGTTTGAACTTATGGTTGCGAACTTGTGATGCATTTGAACTTGTCGTTGCTAAGTTGTGATGTATTTGAATTTGTGGTTGTCTTTGAACTTGTGGTTGTAATATAAATTTGTTTAAATTATGTCTTCCACGTAGAACTTAGCTAACTTGGTTAAGATAACCACCCCAAAGTGTGGGAACACGCTTAACCAAGGATCAGACGTGACAAGTGACTAGTTTGAAATTCATGTATTGCATTGCATATGCAAATGTGATGCTTTTGTCGTCTCTTTTCAATTTAGTTTGAGCATGATCAAATGGCATCATAAGGGGGCATGTAAACCATTACGCCCAAAGCGATAGGGGGGCATTTGACGCTTCTATTGGTTATATACCATATTTGGTGGCCGTACGATGTCTCCTCGTTCGCTCTTATCGTTTATTTTCGTTAAAAAACATATAAGCCTCAGGCAAAATATTTTAAAATTGAGAGTTTGAGGGAGACATCTCAAACCAGTCCAATCTGGTGGATATTTGGCTCTTTGATGGTTGGGACTTGGTTGGGAAAGGTTGCGTCGAAGTTGCATTGGAAAACAGGCAAAATTAAACCATCGGACGCAGCATCGGACGCTGCACAGGAACATAAGGACGCGTCCGACGCCTGCAGAAAGGACTGGCGTGAAGGTAGCATCGGTCGATGAACAGTAGACGACGTGCGTCCGAAGATTTAGCGTCGGCGCGTCCGACGGCTATTTCTATTTCAGCCGAAACTAGCCACCCGCTCATCGGACGCTGAGCCTTGTCCGATGCCGTACCACCAGACGCGTCCGGTGCTCCGAGGCTGGTTTACAACCCTCTCTGAGTTGCGTCCGGAGTTTCCCCGCGCGTCCGATGAGTGCCATCGAGCATCGGCGCTATGTCGAAGGCCAGGGAACCGTTTCTCATTTAATCTGACCGGTGGGGCCTCTTCCTTGCTCCTTCCTTCTTCGTAAACCGCCCGCGCCGCCGCCCGTTCTTCTTTCTCCGCCGCGCGAACCGCCGCCGTGCAGCGCCGCCATACCCCATCCTCCACTCCGCGCCTTCGTCTCCCGCCTCCGTTCCACCGCGCCCACCGCGTCACGCCAGCGCTTCGCTTTGTTCTCGCGCTCCGTGTCGTGCTCGCCCCGCGGTCACCGCGCTTCGCACGCCCGTCTCGGCGCGCCACCGCCGATTGGTCGCTACGCCGCCCGTCCGCCATTGAAGCCGTCGACCCGCATCCTCCTCCACGACTCAGGCCCCCTCTCCGCTTGCCACGCCGGCTGTCTCTTCCTTCTCCTCTCTGCGTGGTAAGCTCCCCACCTTGCCCTCAAGGTGTTCATCAAAATGCCTCAATGTCTATCATTTGCCGTTGACTTGTCGTTTGGCTCAAGTGCTTGGCACATCATTCGATTCTGCGGTGTCCCACGTTTGTCGTGGTGCCCCTGCCGTGTCGAATTGCTCATCTCTTCGTAGGTTCTCGCTTATCTCAGGTACCAAACCCCTCCTCCATATCTTACCTCGTCCCGAGTAGGTTTTTCTCATCTCTAGTCATATTACATGCTGATATATATATATCCTTCCCATTCCTATCTTGTGCAGCAAGTCGGGTTGGCGATGGTTGATTGAACTTCGGTGACAAGTGGTTCTTTTGTCCTTGTCCCCATGAGGTGCAAGAACGTCGGTGGTTCGGGGCGACGAGTCTCCACCTCGTCCTCGTCGGCCCGGTAAGCGGCCGATGGTTGAGCAAAGCGAAGAAGAAGAAGAAGCGGACTCGAGATCGGCGTGGACCTTGAGATGCAGCTCTTGCAAAGTGGCGATCACGGCCAGCGAGGGGAGAGAGGGGGCTGGTCTCCACATTAGTGGCCGCCGTGTGAGGCTTGAGGGCCGGGACGTTTTCTGAGAGGCACGGGGAGGCCGCGGCAGCAGAGACCGAGTCACAGAGGCGAAGGTGCCGAGGAGCAGCATCGAGATAGCTCAACGCCCACCTAGGCGTTCCACTCGTACTTTCGTACCCAGGCGACACCACCGGGAGCTCCAGCAGCTCTGAGAGAGCGCAGAGGCGTGGTGCTCGTGCCCCTCGGGTTCCGCGTGGCCCGGATGTGGTTCACTATGACCTACGGAAGATCACCTCCAAGCGAGGTTCAGGCGCTCCGGCGTGTTCGCTTGAGCGGTGGTTTCCTCGGAGAGACGACCCGGGTTCTCGGGGCTTTCACACTACCCTTCACGGCGACTTCTACCGAGCTTACCGGCGCTCTCGGGTTTCGTTTGGAGGTCACCGTGTCTCCGCGAGGTTGAGAGGATTGTTGAGGTTGTAGGCGAGCACATTCGACCCCACGGAGTACCTTCGGGGCTCGCCGACTTGCTTGGCCGGTCTGGCTCAGACGCGTGGAGTCCCGGATCCGAGAGTTCTACGCCACGTTTGGATTGACCCGGACCATGAGTTTATTCAGTTCAGCTTCAGAGGGGTGCCCCGCCGGATTGAGAGTGATCAGGCTCGAGAGATTCTACACTTGACTCGCTACGGCACCAAACTTCACCAGCTGTGCTTTCCACAGATTGACCCTCCTCGCCGCCCTCACGGTGGTATTCGCCCCAACACTGACGACGTTCGTCCCTTGTTTGGTGAGGGCTTTGGAGAGGGATCTAGCGGGTGGACCAAGGATTTGACCCCCCTTTGCTTTCGTGTGCTAGATTCGGTGATGAGGTGGACAGTTCTTCTTAGAGAGGGGTACAGAGACGGTCTCACTTACCTGCAGCAGTGGCTTCGTTCCACCTCGTCTCACGGCTTGAGTTTGATATTTGGGATTTGATGCTCGTGAGATTTCAGGATGTCATCTACGAGGGTTTCAAGGGCAAGAGGCACTTACCGTGCGCTCACTGGCTGACTTCGATTATTCGATAGACCGTGCGGCCAATGCACGAGCACGCCCTTCAGAGTATCGTGGTAGCACCAGCGACTTTCCGTCTTACGACCACTCTCGGCTTATTCGGTCGTTGGGCGCAAGCTACTCCTATCCAGCGAACCCGGAGGCCCGGTGGTTCCCGAGGCGAGGGGGCGGGGCGCCACAGTTCGTACTCTGGCGAGGCGAGCTTGCATAGTTAGAGCGGCGGGAGAGGCACGGGGGGTTGAGGATGAGTTTGAGCTAGACCCGTCGGCGGTGAGGCGCCGACTACGAGCCTATTCCACGAGATGCCCTCTCGTGCTCACGACGCCGAGGCCAGCGGTTCTCGCTCCGACCCAGCCGGTTCTTGAGCTTCTCGACCGTCTCACCGGTCGGCGGCGCCTTTTGAGCAGAGGCGTCGTCAGGACCGCGGCGTTGTGAAGCGCTTCGGCTTGCGAGATTCGAGCCCGGACGGGGCGCCTTTCAGCAGGAGCGGGCTCGCTTTCAGCGGGGAGCAGGCTCGCTTACGGCGTGGCGCCCGAGCACGCACGCCCGGCTCTTGGTCTTATCTCTGGTTTGGTGCAGGCCGTCGGGATTCAGATCCCTCAGGTGCAGATGACTCCAGCGTTACAGCCGGTGGGCTTCAGAGTCAGCCTCGGCGAGTGGAGTTCGAGTCTGCCGTTCCGGCTTCCACGGGGCCGTTTACACACCAGGTCAGATGGCCCCGTCTTTCAGCCAAGCGACTCCGCAGATTCAGGTACCCGCGGTTCACTCGGGGGGTCTCCGACGGTACACCTCTCCTACTCGGCGGGTTTCCTTGTCCTTCGGTCGTCCCCGGTTTCAGTCCCATTCACACGGGGTTCACACCGCTCACTCGAGTCAGCTCCTGCCCACTCGGACTCTTGGGCGTCCTACGGTGAGGAGTTGACCGGTTGTCCGGACGCCCAGCGAGTATTTGTGGTCTCTGTTTTCAGCTCCCGAGGTCGTGGACAGGCACCGGCACTACTACCGAGACTCTTCCTTCGTCGGTTGCCTCATCCGAGCCTCCCTTGAGTCAGCCACCGCATACTTCTACACCTCCAGACACTTCAGTGGCAGTGATAGCTTCTGTGCCCGTCAGTCAGCCTCCTTCTTCAGCTCCTACCTCGAGGCACCTATCACGAGAGGCGTGGCGTGACTACGTCGGCGGTAGAGACTGTCTTGGTGGCAGTGGCTCCTTCTTCTTGAGTTGCACCTACTCTCGAGCCCACGGGGTCAGACCACCACCGTCGAGACCCAGCAGGTTGACCCAGTCACCGAGTCAGCTGAGCAGGCCCCGACCGCTTCTCCACCAGCTCTAGAGACAGAGGGCCAGCCAGAGACTCAGCGGACTCCGAGTTCGGACTCCTCCACTGACTACGCTCAGTTTGAGATGACACAGCGCTCCTCGGGACCCGACTCGTCTGCTGATCCACCCCAGGACTCTTAGGTTTTGGTGCTTCACGTCAAATGGGGAGAGGGTCGACTATGATAGACTTAGGGGGAGCGTGTGAGGGGGAGCTAGTTCTTTTGGTACTTTTGGTGTGTCATACACTTTCATGCATGCATACCATTCATGGTTTTGGTTTCATGTGAGATACTTGCTTAGATACTTACATGCTTTTCGTGGTGTGATATATCATATGACATGTGACATGTGGTTTGATTGTCCTCTCTACTTGATATTCTCTTATATGTTATGCCATGTCACTTGTCGTTGCTCATTTGCTCCATATCCTATTCTATCTTATGATGAAATCAGTGCGTGTAATGGTTTTCATGCCCCCTTATGATGAAATCGTTTCGGTTTTTAAAAGGATGGACGGCAAGGTTAAGGATGCCTAGTTCGAGTGTCGATGGAGTTGGGTGACACTTGGATTAGTTTGTAGGACGTTGTTTCTCCTTTAGCCGTACTATTAAGGGGGTGCAAGTTATTAGCTCGACCTATAGTCGTGTCTAATGGTTAGGTGTGGTGCCCAATTGTCAAAATTAGTGCTAGACAGTTCTAGAATAGGACTATGATTGATTGGAGTCGAAGCCATTCGCAAAGTGTTTGAAGCGGATGTGAAAGGAAGCGATTTTGCTGCATCGGACGCCCGTAGGAAGCTCAATGGGCCGGCGTCATCGTCCGTTGAGTACGTGAAGTGCAGCAGATCTGAGTGCAAACATCGGGACGCTCCGACCCGGTGTCACCGGACGATCCTCCATACGTCGGACGCGCAACACGAGAGAGGTTCAAAAACCTGCCCTGCAGCATCGGACGCGCCGGTGGTGGGGCATCGGACGCTTCGGCGTCCGATGAGCGACTTGATGGTGGGGGGCTCATTTGCAATCTACCATCGGACACGCAGACGCAATTTTATCGGACGCGGCGTCGGCCTTTGTTCACCGTCCGATGATTCGTCCTCCCTACTTTATTCTTGGCCAGCGTCGGGCGCGTCCGTGCCTGCCGTCGGGCGTCCGGTGCTTTATCGATGGCGGTTCTTCTTGACCATCCGCCCACGGTAAATGGAGGTCTACATAAGCCACATTGTCGCGCCCGGGATTTTCAATCTCTCGGCTCGTCGACTTTGACCCCGAAGGGCTGCCAAAATTTGAACTCGCGCCGCCCGAATCCAACCCTAGCGAGCCTGTCGCCGCCGCCGATTCAAACCTAGCTAGCTAGCGCCGCCGTCGTTTGCAACCCAAAGCGCCGCCGCCCATTCCAACCAGCGCCGGCGCCTATTCGAACCCTAGCGCCGCCGCCGATCGATTCCTCCCGAGGTGAGTTAGGAATCGTGAATGATAGAATCTTATGGGAAATTACATTCATGTCAAAGATAATTTGCATTTAAGGAAGCGGGGAGTATAATATAGCATCATACTTTTTTTTTAATGTAATTTGCGAGATAGAAATGCACATTAATTTTTTTCCCGTTTTGCTTTTTCATTGCACAACAATATAATATATTACTCTTAGTAACAATTATATGTAGTAAACTAGTTCTTTGGGATAAATTTTTATCTATTCTATAAAAAGAGCGAAGAAATTTAAAATAGCTTCTCACCATGATCTCTTCTACCCACCTCGGTTCTTGTCCGTTAGATCCATTTAATTAGCCCTCACTTTTGTTATTTGTTATTTGTCTTTTTGTTGTAGCATATAATTTTTGTATCCTTGTGCGAGTATAGAATATAATTGTAAATTGTTAAATGGGAAATTTAGATGTATACCATTAAAATATCCTAACTTTGGAGAAATAGCAGTGAAAGGTTGGTCCCTTGATGATGTCTACCATTTTGTTAACTTGCCATTCAGTCCGGCCTATGTTGAGACTAATAGACACTTACCTTTGCCGTGCGAGTAGGTAGTAGACGTCAAGATCCAATGGAGGAATTCCCCGGGAGGTAGATGAATGGCGTGACCCAACACCCGATAACAGTGATGATGACTCATCATTCATCATCATCGAGCGGGTCGGGAGAACAGTACTTGAGTGAGGAAGTAACACCGTGCCCACGAAGGACATTGCGTGCGGAGGAGGAAAATGATCCCGACTATGATCCCGGGGCATATAATCTAAAAAGATGGTACCACTACAAAAAGGCCCGAACAGGTATGTGCACGAAGTAATTGACACTACGTGGGAGGCATTGTCATTTTACGGATAACTAATCGAGCTTTGACCATCTTAGATACCGGCGGTACACCTTCGTTTGGAGTTCGATGATGATGAGGAAGCGGCCGCTATGGTGGAGGAGCAACCCGTTGCTTCCATGAGCACTTCTTCAAACACCACTACGACCCGGTGGATCAAAGAGGAAAAGGGGCCAACACGGGGAGACACCGGCTGTCCGATGAGGTGCATGTCATACATCGGTTGGGGGCGAATGGAGAGCCCCTAGCGCCAAGGGAAGTCATCGGTGTTTTCAGCAACCAATGCGCATGCCTCGTGAGGGAGAAGGTGGGGATTGCATACGCCGATTGGAAGGCGATACTGTGAGGACTTGAAGGAGCTCGTCTAGGAGATCTTTGAAGCGGTTCACGTACCGGTTGAGGGTTATGATGCAGACAAGTGTAGGGGTCATGTGAATTACATAGCTAGCAAAAGCCTTCGCACGTTCCGGTACAACCTCCATAAGAATTATCTGCTGAAAAATAAGTCACCATTGGAGAAATATAACTTCCTCTCGGCTGAATCTTGGGAACGATTCGTTCAACGGTACAAGAGCGATGATTTAAAGGCCAAGAGCAAGAAGTTTACAGAGCTTGCGAAGAGAAACACGATCCCCCACCACTTGGGCATGACAGGCTATGCCGGTAAGAAGCCGATATGGCGGGAACAAGAGAGGGCGGCGGTTGAGGCGGGGCAGCCGATCCCGTACGACGGGTGTGATGAAAGGGCAAGGGACTTCCTCTATGCCCGCCGGCCGAAAAAGCTGAAGCCGGGCAAGAGCAAATTCAACACGCTAGAGGCCGAGGAGGCGGAGAAGAAGATCCTGGCGGTTGTTGCAGCTGAGAAGAGCGGAACATTTTCACCTCGCCGTGAGAAGGACATTCTCACCGAGGCGCTGGGAAACCCAGAGCACCCAGGCCGCGTTCGTGGACTGGCCGCGAGGAAGAGTTGGAAGACCGTAGATTCCTGGGCATCCAGCGCGAACTCGGGGAAATCAAGGCAGGCGTACAAGGAGAGGCTCGTCCAGCAAGGCCGTGATGAAGCGATCAAGGAGTTGGTCATGGGTCAGATTAAGGACGTGTTCACAAGCAATGACCCAAGGATGCAGGAACTGAGGGCACAGATGTTCCGGCAGGCCGGCGTGGATGTGCCAGAGCTGCCGCATTCATCGGGCGTACCTCTCATCGACAAGATCACCGAGCCATGCAATGTGTTGCTATTGATGCCGTACGGCAGGATGAAGAGGAAGAGGGAAGTGGCCACAGCAATGTTATATCCCGATGACCAAGCAACCAGTATGTACGGTGACATGGAGAAACCGGCTGATTATGCCTTGGTGATTCCATCATGGATCGCCGAAGGATTTGGCGACGAGGAACTCGACTATGAGACTCCCAACGGGTTAAAGTTCCTAAGAGGGGTCGTCGGGGAGGTAGTTCTATGGAATAAGACTGACATTATCATCGACGCGAAGACGCCGCTGTCCTCACATCCTACGCCTTCTAGCCGGGCTTACAATGATGAAGACCAATTGCAATGCAGTGGTGAGGATGACAATTCTCCCCATTACCCTCCTTCCGGCCCGAGCAATCCACCCACCGGCGCGGGGGCAACATCGGGCCTTGCAACACCTCCAAGTGTTGAGAAGGAGATGAGGCAATCCCCCCCAGCGCCGATGAAGCCTACCGATGTCGATGAAAGTGTTCTGGCTGACCCAGGGAAACTTTTCCCCGGGCTGACAAAGGCTACCGACGATGAGACTGAACGGGAGGCAGCCAAGGCCTTGGGCAAGGTTTTGGCCATAGAGTTCACCTACACCACTAAGTCTCAAAGGTATGACTACAAGCATAGTTTTAGTAATTCCTGTATGTAGGGGCCGGGTTGGTATTTTACTCTTGTGTATCTCCTGTGCAGGCAAAAGTCTCCCGTGTCGATGTGGGGGCTTTCAGATGAATGCCCATACAACTACGAGCATGGGAAATTCATGTTGCCCTTGGGCTCCCTCGAGGGGGATGAGCCGTGGGACGTAAGGAGGTTCCATGTCTGGTACATGGAGGCAGCGAAGGTAGGCCTCAAAGACTTCATTGTCAGGGTGCCAAAGGAGTACTTCCTTTTGGATAAGGATTGTAATGCCCCTGTTGACTTCAAAGACCTGTACTACCTACTACGTCGGGAGGATCTTGACGTCTCTATTATCAGCATATTTGCACTGTAAGTTCACCACCACCTTCACACTTTTGTTGCATCGACGATGGTACTTTAGGGAGAATCTACTACTATTTGACAAGCCTTCTTGTCCTTGCGGGATGCAGGCCCATATATGCAAGCGGCTAGGCATAAGCGTTGTATACGCCTCCCCGATGCATATTGCGAGAGAATCATCGCGGGTTATGAGGTGCGGATGATCATCCCAACTTGGTGACTTTGACATCGGAGGCGAGAGCTCTTGCTCGGAAAAAGCAGCCGAGACATTTCGAGGGGTAATGTGGGAATGTATCTCAAAAGATGCATGAAGGCGGTCGGTGAAACTGGTTGTCTCACGGCCGCCCACCAGTTCGGGTTAGTCTAAAGGATATACTTGTATTCAAAAGTTTGGGGACATTCACTTTCCATGTTTTGATATTCAAAAATCTGTATTGTTTGAATGGTGCGGCCGAGGCCTTGTGGGCCTTTGGATTACTTTCTTAATCTATCCTCGGGGACGGAAGGGCCTGTATATTGAACTCTTTGTACACTCCAAAGGAAGGCTACATGGAGTTCGAAAAGGGTATTGAAATTGTAAGTTACTTTACCTATCCCATTACATGTGACTTATGTTTAATTTGGCACCGACATATATGTCATGCGTTTACACGATGCTTACAAAAAGTACTTGGAAGACCCCGAATGTGTTGATCGTAGATCGGAGGAGAAGAAGTGAAGAACAAGCATAAATTGAAAATCAGGCGCAACTTCCCGGTATGTGTTTACACGAAGCCATGCTTTTCAAGTATTTGTTCTTGCTCTATATGGTTGTAATTCATTGTATAATACATTTCGTGCAGTGCGCGAAACAACCCTACGGATCAAATTTATGTGGATTCTTCGTTTGCGAACACCTTAGAGAGTGCCCCGAATTTAGCAACAGTTGGAAGGTTCTGAAGGCGGCGATGAAGAAACAGGACCCGAAAGAAATAGGAGACAAGCAGCACACCCAAACTGTAGCAGACATATGTAAGTTTATCCTGCAGGATTGCGTACTTGAAGGGGGTACGTTCTTTAATATGGAAAGCGATTATGCACTCGACGAGAAGTATGAGAAGATCGGGAATTGGCGCACCAAGCTCCGGATCGGGATTACAATTTTGAGACATCTTCTTAGATGACAATGAGCCTTATCCTTAGGAGAAACACGACCGATCAGCTTACGGCTAAAAAAAATAGCTATATAGGTTAGGTTAGCGCGGAGGAGAAACAATCTTTGGAAGAAGTTTAAATTCGTATCTCACGTAGATTAGCTTGTGGTGACTTTTGAATGATAAACTAATCCGTATGTATATATGTGGTTTATGTTTATGTTTAATTGCTCGAGTTTCAAATTTGAATTCAAATTTCAGGATGTACGTAGATTAGCTTGTGGTCACTTCGATTGATAAACTAATGATATCAGTTTGTATATATGTGGTTTCAACTTTGAATTCAAATTTCAAATACAGAACGCAATTTTTTTTAAATACTGTAGATTATTTCTTGTGGCGGTGCTGCTTGTAAGGTCCGCCACGGTTAATGTCTTAACCGTGGCGGCTACATTCAAACAAGCCGCCCTTTGTTAATACTTTTAACCGTGGCGGCATGGTTAAAGCCAACCGCCACTTTAAAAAGCTTAACCGTGGCGGGCGGTTCGACCGCCATGGTTAATAGTTGATTAACAGTGACCTTTGCTCGGTGGCGGTTAAGAAAACCGCCACCATTAATATATTTCCACTGCCACCATTAAAATTTCTGTAGTAGTGTTCCTTTATATGCATAGCAGGATTCACTTAAATTACACCATTTATCTTGGAAGTACTTATTGCGATTGTTTCTTTGAAAGTGTTTGGAGAAGGAGAAAAGCATGAGATCCTTGTGGGGGCACTGTACACGCCTGTAGTAATATGCCTGATTCCATAGCGGATTTCTGCATTGTTTGCTATATGCGTATTGCGATTAAAGAAAAAGGTGAAATAGAACATCCATTTGGCTTTGATGCTGCTGAGGTACATATCAATCTCCTGGCGCTGTTTAGTTTGATTGATTGATTACCATATTCTGTTTTAATGATTGAAAGAGAGGCTCATTTTTCTTGTTATTTGCAAAAAAAAAAAAAAAAAAATGATGGATGGTTTCAAGTGTATTGCTAAGGAGGCTGAGTTGATTTCTGAGTGGCTGAGGCATGGGCGCCGTATTTTTACCGATGATGAGTATGAGTTGTGCCATAACATACGGGATGGTGCTGCTGTACTTTTATTTCCGTCGGAAGTGGTCTTTCCATATTGCTGCTGCCCTTGTGGTGCGTGCATGCCTGCCTTTCACCTAACCACATTCTGGTACACTTGTCTGAAGTTTGTGTTACATGACTTTGATCAATTTATTTGCACCATCAGGGTATCAGAAAGGAGGCTGAGTGGTTGATTGAGAACTTGAAGCATAATCCTGGTGAATCCATTAATACCTCTACGAAGATTCGACAATTTGCCTTAGATTTTGTGTGGGGAAAGTATGATGAGCTTGAACCATATTCTCCGTGGGTAAATGAGGAGAGCAGTGAAAGTGAAATGGAAATGGCCTCTGAGAGTGATGATGATGTTGCTGAAAGCCAAGATAACAACTACATGGTATGGTGTATGTTCTGAAAAATATGCTCTTGATTTTACCCAATGATCTCAATCTCATGCTACAGTTGACTCACATGTATGGTTTTGGTTTCTTACCAGGGGGATTGCTATGATGAAGACTACTTGAAACTTTATGGATTGCTATGATGAAGACTACTTGAAACTTTATTGTTAAAAGCATAGCATTTTGAGAACAAATACATCCACAAAGTGTGTGCTTAACACACCGGACTCATTGATTTTATGGCCAGCACACTGTAAACACACAATTTTTGGTCTGCCACACAATCAACCTATTAAAATATAGAATCCAGCCTAGGAGAGGACAGAGAGGGTCTTAGAATGACACTAAGGACAGTCTCAATAGGTATTAATGGTAGTTTCTATCTCTATTAATTGCACAGCCAGCTAAAAAAAATGACGTGGCAGTCTAAATAATGAGGAAAGAGAAGAAAACCATTTTTCGTAGAGAAACCACGTCTACTTGTGAAACGATGCATGAAGAAATGGTGAATCTAGCATTGGAAAGAAACTACCGGTTTCTACCGAGCGGGCCCGTGGACGGGAGGGCAGCTGTGCTCGGCGATCGTCCAGATCGCGCCGTCATTGCGCACACTGCGGCGTTCGCCCGTCTGGCGCTGGCCGCGTCGCTGCACAGGCTATGCTCCCCATCCGCTGGCGCGCCGGCGCCACCTCCACGCTTCGCTGCCGCCTAGGTCGCGGTCTCATCGTCCGCCCAGGGCGTGGTCGTCGCTGCCCTCCATGGCGAGGTGGAGGCCGGCCAAGAAGGCTCGTCTGCGCAAGGGCACAGGCCACACAGGTCCGATGGATGACAACGCGCCGCCGCCTCCGTTGATGCCGAGCGTTGTCGCGTCGCTGGCTCGATCGGCTACGCACCACTCGTTCCTCCCCTGGCGGCGCCGTGCGTTGGTATCTCAACGGAGACAAGGACACGTGAGCGGGAGCTGCTGCTCCTTTCCTGGCCTCCTCTCATCTCCCTCGTGACCGCAGGTGGCCTTTGCAGCATTCTCTATGCTCTTCTCAAATGCCATGTGCCTAGGTCTACGTGGTATTGGGCAGGAAGACGATGGAGTCGTGAGATCGGAAAAAAAAAACATACTAGCATTTATTAAACGAAGACACCGGTACTGTAGATGATAGTTTATATGGATAATTTTTTTGATGACGTGGCTACTATGAAAACCGTATTCCCTCCATATCAAAAAACCTGACGTTTAGGACATAATTGTGGTAACCAAGGTTTAATTAATTAGGGGTTTCTTTCCCTGTCTTCCCTATTAAATTGGGTAACGGTTGCACTCATACAAGAAATTCTCCCAACTCAGATGATCTGTGTATTGAGATTTGAGTCCAGCAAGCTGAGTTCGATTCCTTCCTCCCTCGCTTTTTTGCTGGTGACTTTATTTGCATGACCAGCGCTGCGAGCATGCGCGTGATTAATTGGCTCGACCGTGATATGGAGGAAGTACATAGTTTCTAGCATTGAGACTGTCCTAGCCTATTTGGCAACTTAGTAAATTTTTACAAATGAAAATTTAAACACCTGTAATCGATTCCTTGTGCACTAGGAACCTCCTGTAACCTATTTCTGCTTGTGATCTGCTGTTTGGGTAGAAATTAATTCTGCAGCTCAGTCTTGTGATACGATTGACATTATTGGACATAATAGGTTGGATACAGAGAAAATGAAGAAGAAGAAGAAGAATACAAGGATCGTGTGATTATACTTTTGCTGGTGCTGTCCAATTGCCAAAGCATGGCCTTCTATTTGGTTAGGAAACAAATCTGAAAGCACAATGGCGTGCTGCTAATAGAAAAGCAAAGAACACAAAAGGCAATCGGAGGACTATATATATAGATGCAAAATTGCAATAGCTCCTGACGCAATGACTTGATGCGGAAACCGAACCTTCAGTTCCTCCATGTCTTCCCAGGGAGCAGCGACTAAACAATAGAGGATGATCCTTGGGCAATTCTATTGTGACACGGATTAAGCTGTAGCCCAAGGATCCAAAAATACCCCTAGTGGATAGATTGCCTGGCAGCGTGTAGAGTTCTTGGATGCTGCATGTACTACCACATTTATTTTTTTGAACACACGGTTAGTCTTCTGGACATTTTCTTAAGAAGAAGGTGAGAGAGGGTGGGCGCTCGACCCTATAGTCAAAGATAGGCGTCCCGCGTCCACCGTAGGTGCCTGGGCAGGGTTGGGAAGGTGATCGTGCGACGGTTGGAGGGGGCTCTGATTGGGGGTTATGTGCTCATTCGTTTGATTTTGATTGGAAGCGACGTTTTCTGATGTCAAAAGAAAGGAAACCACGCGGCAATTAAGGAAGCCATGGTTGAATGCAGGCGACGTTTCCTCATGCACACTATTATGAGAAACCGTGTGTATATAAACTCGCCCAATACATGGCCATTTCTTTGCGGCCATCAATTAGCGCTAGATCCCCTTGGAGGCTGACTCTTGTACCGCCATGCATTCACGATCCAATATGAATGACAGGTGTGGAGGCTTGCGGTGCATGATCATCACCATCCTGTTCCTCGCTGCATCATCCACAGTACTGTGTAATAAGTTACATCTGACCATTGATCTATTATATTTTATATCTTGAACTGTCTATGTGTGTATAATACACGTGTCCTACGGGCTGATGAACAAATCTTCCTGATGCAGCCGGTTGTCGTCCTCACCTGATGCCCGAGGTCAGAACTTCAAGGACGAGGAGTAATGCCACGACATTAGATGCGAGTAAGGTGAAACTGATATTTTGCCAAAAGATATACGGTGACACGGAGTCAGAAGATTAGTATTGTTGCTTGCCCGAAAACTCACCGTGCTACAGGACGGAGAGTGAGTGCAAGGCGGCGTGCGCAATTTGCAATCCCAAGTGCCTGGCATAATCTGTCTTTCCCCTTTGAATCGATCATTTTGTCATCCCAAGTGCTCAACATAGTCTTTTCCCCTCGATTGACTATTCTTCTCCCCTCAAATGGACCATTGCATGTAGTACTATGGTATTGTGATTAGCGTGAATGATTGTTACAGCACTAATAATCAAGTATGTGCCGCCCGTTCTCTTACATCTTTAATTACTTGTGTTACTACCTTTGGATTCTCAATTGTCATGGATTTGTATCTCTCATTTAGTATATTTTTTCATCTTTCCTTTCCTCAATAGTAAATCTTCTTTTCAAAGTATAGAGAACCTAGTTATCAAATCCGATGCAGAAATTATAAGTGAAGTACTCTGCGCTTGGCAGATCTACATGGGGTGCTAGGGGCAAGGGGGCTCTAGCCCCCCCTCCAACCCAAAACTCCATTGGAGGCAAAGGGGAAGGAGGAGGAGAAAGCGGAAAAGAGAGGAAAGAAAGAGTTGAGATGGAGGAAGAGGGGGGGGGGGGGGTGCTAAACTCCAAACTTGCTTCTGCCACTGTCCACGCTGATTCACGCTAGAGCTAGAGCATTTTGCTAGCAACATGGCCTTCGTAAGTGGGCAGATGGATCGACGTGGTGCGGCGGCGGAGGGCTTGTGCCCCACCTCTTTCCTCGTCCACCTCATCATGTGTTCCATCCGATCCTTCCTCCTTCGCGCCCGGTGCGGTGTGAGCAGTAGAGCAGGAGGCGGGACTGCATAGCGTCCAAGACAGTCAGGTTCACCGGCACACTGTCGAACAGGTCTACGAACTGGAAAACGGGAAAAACCAAATTAGAACTCAAACATGGCAACAATGTTTTGAATAGTAATAAAGATAGTCAACTGAGCCCTGCTTGCTTTGTCCTCATAGCACTGATTTCTTGTCTAATCCAAGTAGTCAAGTTATGCACAAACAGTCACATGTGGCTCGGCAGACAACATTGTCCGGTGAGATTCCTTTGCAACTAACAAGGATCAAAATTTTATCGGTCATCTACTTCAAGCGGAACAACACAAGTCAAGTGTAACATGTATAAACAAAACTCAACAAGTTAACAGGCAACACCCAACCAGCTTTTTTTTTTTGCCTAGACAACATCCTCAGGGTTCTATCTATTTGTTGGTCGATCGATGCCCTCCACGAAAAAACAAGAACCAGGCATTCATCTGAGGCCCGGGCGTTCATAATCCTACCTCTTTCCCTCACATCAAAATCGTTTGGCCAAACAATTGGCTTTGAGTACCGGAGCAGATGCCTTACCTGATTTCCCTTTTACAAATGCTAACTTATCAAATAACTCAGCTGGTTAATTAGTTTCTTTTTGCACCTACTCATCCAGATCTAAGTCTTTAACTTGATCTGGGTGATTAAAATTTTTTAGGTATATTCTAGTAATATTTAACAGCATTGCTTTTTAAGTAATAGACGACATGTCCATCTTATATATAGTGACTTAATTAATCTTGAGATCTCATAACAATAGAGTTTTTTTTTTCAAATCCACGAAAGGATTGCCTATCTTTCTATATTAAGACGAAAGGAGTTTTTATGTAGCGTTGTAGGCACGTTAGGGAGGTAGCATGAAGTACATTAAGCGCAGTCTCTCTAGCAGAGGTACATGGGCTACTACCCATAACAGTAGAGTGACTATAAATATATGAATGGTTGCTCTCAAACCAACAAGATGACTTTTAAAAAAGCTCATCTCAATTAAACGGATCAAAACAGGGTGTGCACATGCGGCTGCGCGCGTGGGAGGTAAAGAAAAAGGATTACGCGCGTAGCGGCAAAAGGTGACGAAATCTGATATATAACCTATTATATTAAAACACGCAGCTGGTAGGTACAATGTGAGGCCATCACCATCAGATTATTGCTTCCGAACTGACAACTAAACGATATCGATATGCTAAACCGTAAGCCCACGAGCTACTACTGCGGTGAGATTAGAAATTATAGCTGATCATCAATGATCATCCATGAACGGGAAAAGCCAACTCGAGCGAGCGATTGCTTTGCTTTACTTTCCGTTATCCTTTTCGTTACGCTCTATATATGTCACTTTCGTAACGATCGGCTTGCGTCTCAGAGAAATGGACAAGATCACATGGCATTTGATTATATAGGATATGCTAGATTATCGTCTGTGGATAAAAAGAACGAATGGACAGGGTTCAGTTGGATAGCCATTAACTGGACTGGCATGCTTTTTGCTGGTCAAGTTGAGACCTCATGATGAAAGAACTGTAAACTACAATGGAAAAGTTTATTTTTGATCATCCGGTTATCCGCATGAAAGGTGATGTGGAAAGAACGAGGCGAAACGGTGGATTGAAGCCGCGAACTCCAGGCTAGGTATAGTAAGCACGTGAGTAATCGCCATTGTATTGGTTTCGGCTAGGGTGGGCAGCGCTCATTTTTAACCCCCAACTAGTCCTGATGCGTCATGTTCGTGGTGTATCAATGTAAACTCTTTCTCCGTTTTAATATAAAGATATGCAAGCCTTTTGCGTATTCGATAAAAAAATAATGTGGAGACCCGAACGACATGCAAGGATAACAAATCAGTGACAGAGGGTCAAGATTTTGCTGACGCATGGCTGCGGATAGTGGCGAGCATTGGTGAGCGGATAGAGCGCCGGAGCGAGGCGCAGTGGTGCCACCAGCCGGGTGGTGGTGGGCCATCCGGTGGGCGGGAAGGCGGCGGGGGCGATGGTAGTGGGCGAACTTAGGAAGGGCGGGGAGAGGGCCAGACACGGTTAATTAGTGGGAAGCTCTGGTGGCGGCGTGGACACTGTTGGCCCACAGGGGTAGTGGTGGGAGGTGGCGGTAGCGAGGGTCAGAAGGAAGAAGATGAACAGTGTCAGGTGTACGCCAGCAACGATAGCCTCGCGTGCCGGCTGAGAAAGAGGGTCAGAAAATTTGAGAGTAACTTTCAATCCAAACACACCCTTAGACTTGAGTCCAATTGTATATGTTATAATCAACTAGAGGATAGTTATTTATCCAATCTATATCTATATTTATATCTAATAATAGAGAGACAAAATTTATTTTATTTTCTTGGTATGGTCTCTCCTAGTCTATCTATGATCTCCTATTTTATATGCACCCTACATAGAGTAACCTCGATAGGTAGAAATGTTAATCCTAATACAAATAGATTTCTTCATTCCTTTGAGTAAGCTTAATAGAAATTCTAATTCAAATAGAAAAAGGATATAAGACCGATCTGATCCGTCCAATGTGGATCATTTTGGGTCCTCAACCCGCTTTCTTATCTAACCGAGTTGTCGCGAGGCTTTACGAGCCAACGCTCGCCCCCTCCACTCCTTTGCTTGATCTGTCGTTTCCGTTCTCCACTCCACCCCTCGCTTGCCGCGCCACCGGAGTAGAAAATCTAGGGAGTCGCAGGGGCTCGTGCCACTGGGAGGCTCTACGTCACCTTGATTTTTTTGACCATCCGATCTTCGACCATACGGCTGGTATTGCTCAAATCTACTTCTATCTAGAGCATCTTCTCGTGGCATGTGTTGCTTTCGCTTCCACTAACACAAGAAGAGGACCCCTGCTATTGCTTCCAACTTTTGTTTCCCAACGCACCCTCCCCTTCTCTCATGCCTCTCCCTATCTCTCGGTGGCTAGGGCTGGCCCCGGCCTTGTGTGTTTCGGCAAAGGTGGCCTGTGCTGGCATTGCAGCATGAGAGGACCCCTGCAACGGTAGCCCGGTGAGGGAGGCCCCCAGGCCATGATGTCCCTGGTAAGAAATATATTGAAATTATCTCTTCCATTCTTTCCTTGGATCCTGCTACGAAAAACTATGTTCATTTGGTAAAATATTCTATATAGAGAGAGGGAAATCAAGGGAGAGACATATATAGCAGCAAGAGTAACAATAAGGTCTAGATAAAAATTGCAACAAGTTATACCTCCAGTTCAACGCATGGCCATATTTATTAGCCTATTAGTTTTACTAAAGTTCTTGAGGTTTATGGCAGGCATACCTAGAATACACATGGTATGAATTTCCTCTATTCTATATAAAGCAAAGGGAATCTTTTCTCTAAAAGACAAATTTAAGATATAGGCATATAATTGCCTCAGCAGCGACAGCCGATGTTGGACCCAACTGAGATCACTTAAATACAATGGCGAGTGAAATAAACAATTTTATAGTTTCGGGATCCAGACGATATCACTTAAACACATTAGGAAGCTAAAACAACGATTTTATAGTTGGGGACCCAGATAAGAATAGCATAATACTTTAGGGACTAGCCATGCAATTTACCCTTTTTATTTTCCAAAAGAAACAGAAAACTTATAATCCGACTGATAAGTCTAAATGGCTAATTTGGTGTGAGAGAAAAATACTGTGCAACGGCTGATAAGCTAAAGCGAACGACTTATTTTTAAAAATAGATTAGAGAGTATTAGAAAATTTCAATAAATATGGATAGATAAATGATGCAAAAAATGCATGCTCATGCAAAATCTAATATTAAAAAAAATTGTGTAAGGAGGGGAAAAAAAAAGGAGAAATGCAGCTTGTTACCTGGTGTGGGTTGCGGATCCACATCAAGAGTAAATCTGACCTTATTGCAAGGTGAATTTTCATTTTTTGGTTTCTCCTTGGACATAATTCTGTTGCCTCAAATGCATCTTTGCATTATCAATCCATCGGTATTTTTTGAATTTTTGAATAATGTCTTGATGTATTTTTAATAACGGGAGATGGAAGCACGTGCACGGATACGTTCTCAAGCAAGACCGCCACTTAATTTGCATGCCACGTGAACTATATACAATAGGTAAGAACAAAAGTTTCTGTTTTTTTTTTTTTTTTGGCACGTGTGACATGCGAGCTAAAAGAGATTAGTAACAATAACAAAACCAAGATTAAAGAAGACCATGTTAACAGCATTGATAGTCCATTGTCTGATAATATCTTGTACGTTTTGGCCGGGCGCTATGAGGTAGCAAAAGAAGACGCAAATCAATCTCTTACATATGGCTTGCCAGCCCTATCGTCCGATTATATTATTCTCTCACTTGCTGCCACCAGTGAGTATAATACTCGTAGTAGCTAGCTGAGCACTGTGATGCCGGCGGCCATCAGTGCGGTGGCGTCTTTAGGCAACAGCTGGAGACTCTGAAAGTCACGCACGACCGATCGATTGACTAGCGCTAGACGCTAGGTGCTGGTGGGTGGCTATGATCGCTCGTGGACGTCTCTTTCGGTACGTTTGCTAGGTTGCAAATCCTTTTGCCTTACTTTGTCTGTCCTACTTCGATCTGTTTAGGATGCTCAGCTGGTTGGATGTGAATTTGTGATGTACTCCTACACTCCAGAAACAGAAGGGATTCAATCATGAGGGAAGGACAAAAGAAAGGTGATTTTCATCTGACCAAATCAGGATTGCCTTAGCGTGGAGTTTCTATGCACTGCCAGAAGTTTGTTAATCAGCTATATTGAGTTGAGTTTTTCTGTTTTAGCTCATTAACCAGCACGGTCTGAAATCTTATATCTTACATAATAAATATTTAAAATTTACTACTACTAGATAAATTCAGTATATACAAGAAAACAAAATTGATTACTTTTACTCTCTGTATTCATCATTTCCTGCACAATATTTATTTGGATACTTTATAATCTATATTACCAATAATTGCTCTATATGTATTTTTCATCTTTGTGTTGCACCTCGATAAGTTTCTAATATGTATATAGTTGAAATCTTAGCTTAAATTATTTTCTAATATGTATAATTAGCGTCTTTATGTAACATCATGAATCTATATCTTGCATTTTCAACCATTTTATCTTATTAGTTGTTGCAATTTTTTGTTCACATGCTAAGTTGGAACTCTATTGCTTATTGTATCTTTTATTTAATTTTCCTTTATGTTTTATTAACAAGTAAATTCCGTGGACTCCACTCTTAGTTACTATAACAATGGCATAAACATATACTTCCTCTATCTCTCTGAAAGCTTCGACTTCTAGAATCCATATTAATAAAACTTTTTAAAGTTTGACCAATTTTATAGAAAAGAGCATCAATATCTATGACATAAAATGAGTATCTTATAAAAATACATTATATGATAAGTCTAATGGTACTAATTTGACACCATATTTCTTAGTAAAATTTGACTTAAGACAACCATAGAAGTTGAAGCTTTCAGAGATAGAGCGAGTAATATAATATAGTATTTAAAATATTTAATCTCATCTTTTAAAGAATTATATTATTGTTTTATTAAAAAATAAATTAAACTACCGATATTGATGCTATAACATTTTGTCAATTCTTAGGGTCATTGGTCTTTGGTTTGTTAAGGGAGTATTTTTTTTCGAGGTCGATAAGCTACCACAATAAGTGATTATATTGCTAATTTGTGCATGTATATATACTTGGTACATAATATGAGCAACATACTTGTTTACTTTCAATTTAACAACAGTAGACTTGGTGATCTACACATAATTAAATTAGCTCCAATATATGTGGACTGAGGTGGATACGAGCGCAACTAATATGTTCTAATTTGGGACAGCAAGCACAAAAAAAAAAAAAAAAGCAACGACGATTGATTAACGGTCCAAGAGCTGGGCTGCAAGCAGATCACCGAGAGATACCCTTTGTCTCCTGCCGGCACCCACCTTAACGTACGTCTCTCCAGACTCTCGCCACTCTAACAAAGTGGTCTGGTGCTAATTATATTAATTAGGGGCCTAGTGCTAATCACTTATTGCTCTTTTGTCGAAGGGCCTCATGGATATAATCGCTTTGCATTGGTGGTTAGCGTGCTGCTAACGTGGAAACTCGCTCGTCGTTTGTGTCCTCAACTAGTCCAAGAAATTAGATGCCGCCTATGACGATTGCATTCACTGTGGTGTGCATGAACGAGAAGAACTCGAGTCAAAACCAAATACATTTTTCCTCGTAGAACTGTCGTACGTGGAACTAGGGAAGGGATTGTAGGGCCAGAGTTTGCCTCTTCTAGTTCTAGGCCAGTCAAATAATTGGAAGACGGCATCTCCTCGTCAATTGACGGACGGCAAGTAGCTAGCCGGCCCAAGTTGTAGCAGACGAGACGAGGCTTGACCGCTGGGAGAAGCTCCAGCTGCGAGTGAGAGGTGACAAGAGAACCTTCCTGCGAGCATCCATCCATTCCTTTTAATCCCCGACAGGACAGCCCACACAGCTCCCGATTTGGAGAAAAGAATTGTCTCTACGTACGCTCAAGAACCTAAAGTTCAGTCGTAGTGAAAAGGAAAAACCTAAAGTTCGCGAACAAAATGTTAGAACCATGGGGCTACAATGCATTGCCCAATGTAAATTACGGTACGGGAATGTTGAGTAGTATCAACTAGTACAGGCAACGCAATTTTTTAATGCTACGCAACGAGCCAGAAATCCAGAATCACGTAGGAGTAGCACGCCGAGGCGAGTGGGGCCTGAAAAAATTCCTCTAGGCCGTCGCGTCGCGTCACCGAAACAGTGTGGGTCACCGGGAGGTCCAACACGAGTCCGAGTCCACCAGCAGACCACCCCACCGCTGGTCCAATCCCAAGGGGCCCGAGACCAGACGACGCGCCGGCACACGCAAGCCAACAACTTGCCGCGGCCGGCGCCCGTCACCGATGTTTCCGCGTTGCTACTCGCCCACGCACTCCTGCTCCGCTCGCCGCCGCTTTTATAAGCGCGACCAGCTCCCGGCTCACCAGTCGGTCAGTCCTCCTCCTCGTCCTCGTCCTCCTCCACGCACGCACGCACGCGCCACGGCAGACCACGCCCGCCGTCCGCCACTGAGCTCCGACGCCACGACCACGATGGGGTTCCCCGTGGGGTACTCGGAGATGCTGCTCCCGCGCGTGCTGCTGCAGGTGCTCCTCTTCCTGGGCCACCTCCACCGCTTCCTCCTCTGGGCTTTCCACGCCGTGGGGCTGGGCGACCTCATCGACCTCGGCTGCAACTACTACCCGCCGCCGCCGCCGTCCTCCGCGCCCACGGCGGCGCAGGAGCCGGCCGCCGCGCCGCTGCTCCAGCACCGGCGGCCGGAGTTCAGGCCCGTCCCGGCGGTGCTCATCGACGAGGCGCTCCCCGTGGTGCGGTTCGACGAGCTGGCCGGCGCGGCGTGCGGGGACGGCGACTGCGCGGTGTGCCTCAACGGCATCGGCGGCGCCGACGAGGTGCGCCGGCTCGCCAACTGCCGCCACGCCTTCCACCGCGCCTGCCTCGACCGCTGGATGGCCCACGACCAGCGCACCTGCCCGCTCTGCCGCGCGCCGCTCGTCCCCGGCGCCGTGGCCACGGCCGCGGACCCCTGGGGTAACGCCGCCGCGTTCGCGCCGTGGCTCGACGCGGCCGACTACGACATGTCGTATCCGTCCTCGCTGCCGTCCACGCCGCTGCTGACGACGATGCCCACCCCGACGCTGCTGCGGCGGCACGAGCTGCTGCTCACCGGCCTGGGCGGCTTCCAGTGACCTGCTGGCTGCTGGCTGCTGGCAGCTGCGTGTGCGTGGCTAGCAGTTGGGGCAGGACGCGCGAATCCGATCCGTGGCAAGGCAAGGGAAACCGCGTCGTCCCTCATGTGCGGCCCACCCCGCCCGATCGGTCGGTCAGATGGGTGACCGCCGCCAAACCTGCTCGCTCGACCGTCACGCAAGTCTTTGCAGCAGCTGCCTCCAGTAGTTTCCGTTGGTGAAAGGCGAAACCAACGGCAGAGGAGAGCGCCCTGGTTTTTACAGCGGCTCCCCAAGTGAACCAAAAAAAAAAAAAAAAAAAACAAAGAGAGGCGACAAACAGACAGGCACTAGGAAATAGTACTAGCCAATTTGGTTCATGTGTTGTAGTAGGCCGATTCCGTCTTCCAAACCTGTGGAGTTGTGAATCCTCCTTTTGCAGATTATTGTTATATAAACTAAACTTTTGTTAACAAGAAGTTTTCTTCATAAAAAAAAAAAAAAGAACAACTCTAGGTCCCGTGCAGTTTGGCTCCATTTTGTGTTGCGCCATTCCGCATCAATGACTCACTCGAATGCTTATCCCCCCCATCCACTCGACCCTGTCCAGCTAAGAAGGTAGTACTGTACTGCCATGCTCAAGACAAATCTAGCTCGATCATATCTATGATTTCCACCCGGTTTTAACAATTGACAGTTTAAGCGAGCAAGATTAGCCGGCGATCTGCTCTCACATCTGATGTGGCCCACTTGGCCACTTGGCCTGGCGCCCTGTCGTAACCTGACCTGCCTGAGCGGCAAGGCGCAGCCGTAAAATACGCGGCCGAATCGGGTCAAGGCGTGCGTAGCGTAGCGCTGGACAGCGACTGACTACTGGCAGGCGGCAGCCGCGGCCGGGCACTATTAAATTTCCACCTTGCTAATCCCTGTTCCGAAGTGGCTGCGTCGAACATTCCTTTGGCGTTTGGAGAAGATGCATGTGCGATACGATTCACTTGCCCTGTTTAGTTGTTGTTGCCTGTTGGCCATGTAAATAAAGATAAGCAAAGCGAGAGGCTAGTAGCAGTAAGCTCTAGCAGTAGAAGCTACCTGCACCCTTCCTGCTGCTCACTCGGCTCATCAGCTCGTTATAATAATGCAGATAAGTCTAGTCCTTCGGTTTCTTAGATCTCTCAGCAGAGCAGGTTCCGATTTCCGAACACAGGCCGATGGTGGTTTTGGTTTGGTAAGATCTTTGAGATTCTTTGGTGAGCAGTAAACAACGGATATGAAAAGAGTGAGCTGATCATTGTTGGCGTTCTGTGCAGCGAAGGGGACCAATGATAGATGGACGACGACCTCTTTCGTCTGAGAGATGAGAAATTGGACGAACTCACACAAAGGACGACGCATAATTGGTGAGCACAGGTCCCAGATGCCACGAGGCTTTCGCACATCTTGCATGGCCGCATGGGACGACGGGTTTTTGGCGCAGCACGCTGCACGCTTTCGACGTGCCGGAAAACGGGTGGCCTACCGAGTTTTCAAAATTCCTCTCCTGATGGCTCACTCAAAAAAAAAAAAAACAAAACAAAACAACATGGAAAGGGACGAATATCCTCTCTCGGCTCTGTTTCGAGGACAAGGACGAACTCTTCCTATCATCACATCACTCGCAGTATGTCCACTGCACTTGTGATTGGTTTTGCTGCTTGGCTAGGTACCAGTATTTTCCTTCAGCAGCGAAAGCGAAAGATCACAAGACGCTCTCAACAAAAATCCCGCGTCCTGACGGCAAGGAGAAATGGAGATTTGCCTAGCTGAGACGGCAACATGCTGTCACGACCAATGGGTTGTCGGACGCATATAGTCAAGGATAGCTAGACAGGCTTTAGCCATTTGGGCTGTATTGTCTTGTGGGCCTTTGCGCCGTAAGTGATGATGGCCGGGAGGCCTTGTAATCGGCGCTGAAGTATAAAAGCGAGAACTCCGTGAGGAGAGGATATGGAATAACAGAACTCTGAACCTTCCCGACTTGTTGCTCTGTTCTTCCTCCGCCCTTTTCTCGCCATTGTTCTTCCTCGATTGCTTTTTCCCCAAGTCGCTCTCTTCTCATCCGATTCTTCTATCCAATTTACCACGTGATCGTAACAATTGGTATCCGAGCCTCCGATTCCGCGCCACCAAAATTTTTTCCACCAAATCCACAAAGCAATTGCTCCGGAATCACCTTGATCACGGTCGTAATTCGCGGCGGCGGCAGGTCGTCGTTCTTCATTTCGGTGAAGAACGCGCGGTTCGCAAGTCCCGCCTGCGTTGATTGGGTCGGTGACGAACGAGCAATTTCACGGGCTCAATTCTGGCGCCCGAACAAGCGGGGGTGCCGATTCAAGCTCGGATGGCGCAGGGGTGTCGAGGAGCTTGCGTCGGAGTTCAAGGGTTTCGGATTGATGATGTCGGAAATGATGGACAAGCTCAACAACATCGAGGCATGGCGTACTTCCACGGCGGAGTCGCCGGCGTCCCGCGACTGACGCAGTCGTTGACTACGGCGAACCGAAGTCGCCCATTTGGAGGCGCCGCCGCCGCCCCCAACCAACCCAACCCCATTGCTACCTCGACCCGCCCGGTATTTGGGTGGCTTGGGGTCGACCTCAACACGCTCCAAGTTCGGGGGGCGCCCATCCGCTTCCCCCGAGGAGCGGCCCGATGTGGGCACGGCGTGGGCGGAGACGGGATCCTCGGACCCCCTCCGCCGAAGTTCATCAACAGGCACGCAACCGAATCCCTTGAATCCTCCTGCATGACTGTTGATCCGATGTATTGTCTTTGGCTCTCATACATTTCGTTCGGGTTCTCGTGCCTAAAATGGACTTCCCCAAATTCGACGGCACCAATCCGAGGCCGTGGCGAGAACATTGTGAGCTGTACTTTGAGATTTATGGAGTATCGGAGAATCTGAAGCCCAAGTTATTTGCTCTCAATTTCATTGGTCGCAACACCACGGCTTCACCCGCCCGATTGCGTGCAGATTTGAGTTGGCACCGTTACATACTTTGCAGTGTGTGGTCATTTTGATAAGGACCAGTATCCTTTGTATATGAAGCAATTTGAGAATCTCAAGCGGTCGGGATCGGTAGAAGAGTACTTGAGCAAGTTTGAACGACTAGCTCATAACATCCTGTTATACAATCCTGGTTATGATGATGTGTACTTTGTCAATCGATTTCTCGGAGGGCTCAAAGAGGAAATTAGAGCACCAATCACACTTCATAGACCACCCAATTTAGAGGTTGCTAGTGCTCGGCCTTCTTTGCAGGAATCGAGTTGGAAACGGTTAAAAGCAAAAACTCGCCCAAGTCGACACAAAAGATGCAGTTCGTTCTGGCTATCGGAATACATCTGCAGTGGAGAAAGCTAAAGCACTGGAGAAAGTTGGGGGGTTGAATAAGGAGAAGACAACCAATGTTGACACTTCTTGGACAGCTCTCAAGGCAAAAAGAAAAGCTGAGGGTCTGTGTTTCGTGTGTGGTGAAAAGTGGACAGGCAGAAATCACAAATGTCCCACCCAGGTGCCTTTGCAAGTAATACAAGAGTTCATGGCAGTGCTACAACTCAACCCAGATTGTGAAGAAGATTACGAACCTAAAATAGTGGAAGAAGCAGTGATGTCAGTATCTGCTGGGCATCAACTCTCCACTTCTTGGGGAAGGAGACAAACACTTAAGTTCAAAGGTTATATTGGCAAACAAGAAATTCTAGTACTTACGGATTCAGGCGTGTTGGAACCTTTGTCGGTCCAACATTTTGCTATCAACTTGTGTGCTGCGAGACTCAACCATGTGAACCCATGACTTATACTACAGCAGATGGCTCACCCATGCGGTCAATTGTGTGGTACCTCGGTTCACTTGGTTGATGCAGGGGTTACACCTTTCGTTACAATGCTAGAGTCCTACCTCTCAAATGTTTTGATCTGATTCTGGGGGCTGATTG
Organism: Chrysopogon serrulatus; assembly: GCA_015844335.1. Taxonomy (NCBI): domain Eukaryota; kingdom Viridiplantae; phylum Streptophyta; class Magnoliopsida; order Poales; family Poaceae; genus Chrysopogon; species Chrysopogon serrulatus. The sequence continues at coordinate 36,444 of JADLZL010002029.1, forward strand.
GTTAGAGGACCATAGCCCTACCTGGATCCATTGGCAACAGAAAATTATGAGATTCCCCTTCAAGGGCAAATCCATTCAGCTGCAGGGACTCATGCCTGACACTGTGTCATGTACTCAGATATCACCAAAGAAGCTGAAAGGGTTGATCAGGAGACAAGGGTTGGTGCAGTGTGTCCAACTTGTGACTAGTCAGTCTTCCTTGACAGAACAAAAGTTACTCCACACATTGCCAGTATCTCAATTGCCAGATGAAGTACAGGCTGTTCTGCAGAAGTTCAGTGGTGTATTTCAGGAACCAACTCAGCTACCTCCAGTGAGAGCACATGACCATCAAATACCTCTCTTACCTGGGGCTAGACCAGTTAATGTCAGGCCATACAGATACTCTCCACAGCAAAAGACTGAGATTGAAAGACAGATAAAAGAGATGTTAAAAAGTGGAGTCATCACTCATAGCTCCAGCTCATTTGGGTCTCCAGTGCTGTTGGTGAAGAAAAAAGATGGGACATGGCGTTTTTGTGTCGACTATAGACAATTGAATGCCATAACAAGTGAAAGACAAGCACCCACTTCCAATTAGTAGATGAACCGCTTGATGAACCCATTTGGGGCACATTGGTTTACAAAGTTGGATTTGAAATCTGGTTACCATCAAATAAGGTTGGCTTGTGTAGATGAGTTCAAGACTGCCTTCAAAACTCATCAAGGCCTGTATGAATTCAAAGTCATGCCATTTGGCTTAACCAATGCACCAGCCACATTTCAAAGTATTATGAACAGAATGTTTGAGCCTTATCGAGAGTGTTTGTACTTGGTCTTCATGGATGATATCTTGATTTCTGATAAGACTTTCCAGGATCATGTCAAACATCTCCACATTGTCTTGCAAGTGTTGGTGAGAACCAATTCTATGTTAAAGCTTCTAAATGTGAAATAGCTAGCCAATTTGGAATAATTGGGCCATTTGATCTACGGGGCTAGAGTAGCTACTTGAACCTTCAAAAATCAAGGTCCATTGCGAGAATGGCGATACCTCGGACTTTGAAACGGTTTGAGAGGATTTTCGGGTCTCACCGGGTTACTACAGAAGATTCATCAAGGGGTATGGAGTAATCAGTAAACCATTGACACAGTTACTCAAGAAGCAAGTAAAGTATCAGTGGACATCAGTTCACCAACAGGCTTTTGATACTCTCAAGCAAGCCCTCATACAGGCCCCAGTCCTAGCCTTACCAGATTTTACCAAGCCCTTCACTATTGAGACGAGGCTAGTGAGCTTGGCATGGGAGCAGTTCTTATGCAAGAAGGCCATCCCATCTCTTATCTCAGCAAGGCATTCTGTGAGAAAAATAAAGGATTGTCTACATATGAAAAGGAATGTATGGCTGTGTTGCTGGCAGTAGACAAGTGGCGCCCTTATGTGCAACACCAAGAGTTCATTCTCAAAACAGATCACAAGAGCCTCCTTTTCATCATTGAACAAAGAGCAAACACCAAACTTCAACAGAAGGCCATGCTTAAACTCATGGATCTCAAATTCAAGATTCAAGTACAAGCAAGGACTTACTAATCTTTGCGGCTGATGCTCTATCAAGGAAGTTTGTTCAGGAAGATACAGTGGCTGCAATCTCTATGTGTCAACCCAGTTGGGTGCAAATTCTCCAAGACAGTTATTTGGAAGATTCTGAAGCCAAGGAGAAACTGGCTGAACTCAGTATTCAGCCCAATGGTGACAAAGGGTTTTCTCTGAAAGATGGTATCATTAGACACAAGAATAGAATCTGGGTGGGTAATAATAAAGTGGCTCAGAGACATATTGTTCAGGCATTGCACAGCAGTGCCATTGGTGGGCATTCTGGCATAACTGCAACCTATCACAGAATCAAAGCCATGTTCTCTTGGCCAAGACTGAAAGAGACAGTGACTGAGTATATACAAGCCTGTCAAGTGTGTCAACAAGCTAAAGTTGAGCATGTCAGATTGCCTGGACTGCTCCAACCCTTACCTGTTCCTACTCAGGCATGGCAGTCTATTAGCATGGACTTCATTGAAGGCCTGCCAAAGTCAAATTCCTATGATGTGCTCTTAGTGGTGATTGACAGGTTCTCTAAGTATGCACATTTCATTCCTCTGTCACATCCATTCACAGCCTTGCAGGTTGCTCAAGCTTTCCTAAACAATATATATAAGTTGCATGGGCTGCCTCAGTCAATTGTGTCTGACAGGGATAAAGTGTTCACAGCTAAGATTTGGCAAGAGTTGTTCAGGCTCACCGATACACATTTGCAGATGAGCTCATCATACCATCCACGGTCGATGGTCAAACCGGCGCCCTAAATCAATGTGTGGAATGCTTTTTTCGTTGTGCGGTGCGTTCTTGTCCCAAGATGTGGAGTAAATGGATTGCATTAGCAGAGTATTGGTACAATACCTCATTTCAGTCGGCTGTAGGCAGGACTCCATTTGAAATCCTATATGGACAGCAGCCAAGACACTTTGGTATTGTGGATCCCTACGCATGTGTGGTTCCGGATCTAGAACAATGGCTGAAAGAAAGGAACTTGCCGACTCGGCTTATTCAAGAACACCGCCGAGCTCAACAAAGAATGAAGGCTCAGGCAGATGGCAAGCGGTCTGAAAGAGAATTCTCAGTTGGAGACATGGTGTTCCTAAAGCTACAACCATATATTCAATCCTCTCGGCGCTGGGAGGAGGTAACAATAAGCTGGCTGTGTTCGTTACTATGGCCCTTACAAAGTGTTGCAAAAAGTTGGACAGGTGGCTTACAAGATACAACTGCCTCCAGAGGCAAAGATACATAATGTCATTCATGTTTCCCAGTTAAAGAAACAGGTTCTAGAACAATTGGCAGTTGAGGAGGATATTGCCAGTGTTCCATCAGATCCTGCAGATCAGCTATCTCCGATTTGCGATTACGGATCGAAGAATGGTACCTCAAGGGGGATCTTCGGTCACAAAAGCTGCAAGTTCAGTGGGACAAGCTTTCTCCTCGTCTAGCAACATGGGAGGAGGAACAAGACATCAAGCATCGATTTCCAGCTTCACCAGCTTGGGGACAAGCTGGCTTCTGAGGAGGAGGTATTGTCACGACCAATGGGTTGTCGGACGCATATAGTCAAGGATAGCTAGACAGGCTTTAGCCATTTGGGCTGTATTGTCTTGTGGGCCTTTGCGCCGTAAGTGAAGATGATGATGGCCGGGAGGCCTTGTAATCGGCTATTTGAAGTATAAAGCCTTGAGAACTCCGTGAGGAGAGGATATGGAATAACAGAACTCCGAACCTTCCCCGACTTGTTGCTCTGTTCTTCCTCCGCCCTTTTCTCGCCATTGTTCTTCCTCGATTGCTTTTTTTCCCCAAGTCTGCTCTCTTCTCATCCGATTCTTCTATCCAATTTACCTGTGATCATAACACATGCCTCTGCGCTTTGTCGCCATCGGTCATTTTCACGGTTGGATTCCTCGATTTGCAACAGTGAAGAAGGCAGACAACGTAATCCGAAGGGACTAGCACGCTTCTCATCCTTGAACGCGTGGAACATGACCTCGCGTTTCGGAATGAACGAGGACGTTCCTAAACAGACTATCTTGAGTTATTTCCTATCACTTATCTTTTATAAGATGTTGACGTCTTGAATTTTCTACGTATATATTTTTACTATTTTTTATGATATCTATTTATATAGTAAAATCTATGTATTTTAAAAAGTTAAAATATCTTATAATTTAGAATGGAGAGATTTGGCCCTGATTGATAGGCTAACAAAATTTGTCATGCCAAAATTTTAACAAGTCAAAAGTTAGATACAAAAGTTGCCAAAGATTTAGTAAGCCAAATTTTGATAGTCAACCAAATATTAAACAAAATCAAGTCGAATTGTGGAAGTGAACCCTATTTGCGAGCTATAGGCATTCAGGACACACTTCCTTAACTTTCACTAAAATTTGATTAAGAGATTACTCCCTTCATACCCATAAAACTTAACGTTTTGATAAGGTTTGGGTCAAATATTAAGAACATAAACTATCAATAACCTTTTAAATATTTAGTTTGAAAAGGTAAAACTTATATGTATAGATTCACTTTGAAACCCACTTTTATAAAAGTAATTTTATTTTTAGTTTTTCTTATATATTTTAATAAAAAGAATGGATAAAGTTAGGTTTTGAAAACCGTGTCCTTGTCTAAAACGTTAAGTTTTATGGGTATGGAGTAGTGCCTAATTACTAAATTGTGTAAACCAACATGGAGCAACAAGAAATTAATGGTATATAAGAATGACGATTTTAGGACGGAAGGCTGAACATGAAGGTCGGTCATCATGGTCAGTCGAGGATTCGGGTGACTCTCTCTTGAGTTAGTTGAGAACTGTTGTGTCTATTGTGGAACACCTTCACTAGTACATGTCTAATGCCATTATATGGAGATGGTATAGTAAGACAAGTATCAAGATATGACTAGGTAACCCTGTGGATACGGTGCGATTTGATTAGTACTGCGTCACATCTAGGCCATTCATCGATCGACTTAGCCCTTTGTGGGGGAGGTTGTAGGCATGAATCAACCCTTGTCCAAGCATAGGTATGGTGGCTCGGTCTTGTGCTTCGAGTGAGTAAAGTTGTACCCCTCTACAGAGTTATGATCATTTTGAAATTCTACACTCTTGGTTATAAGAACTTTCTTGGTTTCTGGCCTTAGAATAGACATACATGTTTGGCTCTTTGTGGTTATGGATGATGAGCTCCCTTTGAGTAGTTTATGTTGGAATATAAGTGAATTGCCCATCTCTCCCTATCGTTTAAGCTTTTGGGTTAAACTGGTCGGTACATGCAACTCAATATGGTATCAAAGCCAAAGGTCTTGAGTTCAAATCCTGGTAGACACAATTAAATAAAATAATTATTATACGCTCCTATTCCACGTCTAAGGCTCGTCCGTCGCTAAGATCTCTCGCCGGAGCCTTGACGTGAGGGGGAGTGTTGGAATATAAGTGTCGGTATTTCGTGAAAGCACCAACTAGTAAATTTATAGATGCGCGTTTATACCCGGATGGTTCGCTAAGAGGACACGGAGAATATACTGGTTCGGGCTGAGGCCCTACGTCCAATTCGAAGGGATCGTGTTACTTAGCGGCGGTTCGTAGTAGGGGTTACAACCGGTTCGAAAGAGGGAGGGGCTCCCAAGTCTCTAATTGAACGTTGTGCCAATATCGTGGCGTGTGCATGATGGGTTTCATGAGTCTTGTAGCCTATCTCGTGGGGTGGCTCGCTCTCCCTTTTATAGATGAAGGGAGGGAACGGCCTTACATGCTGCGTAGAGAGAGAGAGAGTATGGGCGTGCCGTGCAGAAAAAGCAAGAAAAAGGACAATGGTGGAGTGGCTCGTCCGCCTTCCTAGGGTCGGAGCGTCCTTCTTCCTTGCGTCGTACGTGACTGTTGGTATTTTTAACTGCACTCTATTTAAATAAGTTTTAAGTAGGATTATCCGCAAGCGCACAGATATCATACCAGTGTCACATTTTACCCGGAGGTTTTAAATATCGTATCCACAGGGAACAGTTGTGATAATGACAAAGTGTATAGACTTAACCCTACAATTAGGCATAGATCATATGTGGCAGAACCTTCTAAATCATATGGCCCACAAGCACTGACCTTGTCCCTAAGACCTCAGTCAACCATGCTTATACACCATATAACCTAGAATGTTCCGTCGGGTGGATCCCCGATAAACCACAATTACTCCAGGATCGATACTTACAGAGACATCACAGTGTTATAACAGCTTTCATACAAAATACCAGAGTAGCGGAAGACTTACAATAACTTAATTTACAAACATTTTGTAAAACTTATACAAACCAGAGTATTATTATTACAAACCAGCGGAAGTATCATTATATACTTTAGTACAAACCATGCAACAAAAGTGCCCTGCCCAGAGGCCACTCAATCTACTCCTCCTCAGAAACTTCTTCAACAACCGTCATGCAGCAAGAGCCGTAGCACGCTTGCCCATGCGGTTCACCTGCAACAGGGGTTAAACAAACCCTGAGTACAAAAGTACTCCGCAAGACTTACCCGACCAAAAGTGGGGAGAAGACTCGGGGAATCTTTGGCTAATAGGAATCAAGGTGAGGCTTTAGCAAGATCAAAAGACTCTTTTTGCTAAAAAGACTAAGCCAGTCCTTAATGTATCAATCACTCGTCAAACATATACCGAATTCAAAACTTTCCATACTCAACTTCCATTATTACTACGATGCCGGGGCTCGGATCACGGCTCCCATATCGTGGAGCACACGACGATTCGAATCGCTTAATATACCCAGCTGGGGCTTCCTAGCCACACGATGTATGCAGGACCCAACATCTTACATACATCAACTCAACGCTTAGATTTCTCCCTACTAGAACGGGTGTACAGTACACCACCTCACTACGGCCGCTCGGTCACTTCGGCGGTGCGCATCGTAGGATGGGTACACGCTACTATCCGTTTTAGTAACGAATAGTCCAAGCGGAGCTTACTGCCATTAGCATGTGACTGGTACTATCCAATAACCTCGTGATCCCAGGGCCAAACAACGGACGGTCCTTAACCGACACAAGTGGACGACACTACACCAGGGCACTAGCCCTTCCTGGTGCAAGTCACTCCACCGACGTCTCGAGTTACTCATCATCATGTTCTTGTGCGTACCCCTAACCCGGCCAAGGTGAGAGGTAGGCGACAAGCAACATCAGGTTTTCATAAATTCCCATCAGGGATCATTGTGATCACACCTTTGTAAACAGTTTATCAAAACCCTACACTAGTAGCAAGACTAAGCGCATACTAAGCATTTCGAAATCAAAACAGGTATCCAGGACAATATGTCAAGGTATGGTAAATGCATCAAGTAGGGTAACACACAATTCCTACACCTAATGCAGTATCATCACATGAAATCATAAAAACTTTTCGAAAAACAAGGCAGGGTTTGAATGCATCCGGGGCTTGCCTTGGGGCTCGACGAAGTGAGGTACAGCTACCCAATCACCAGGATCAGATCCAACCTCTTCGGGGAGGCGGAGATGGCTCAACTTCCTCCTCGAGATTTGATAGCTACACGATTGAGATGCATGATTACAATGCAAGTAAATGAATGAACATGCGATAACGATGCATCAAACGTTAACCTATCTTGAGTACAACTTTCCTTCACGGTAACCTTACTCTAATGAGGTATAACTAGGATCGTGACGACAGGCGAAAGTGATAAGCAATCATGAAATGCCGAAGGTCATTCGGGGTTAATGACCTAGGGTCATCACTCAATCCCAAAATCAAGCAACCCTAATGGTGATTAGAGGTGATTACTAATTTATTGACCATTTTTACAGTCGTTGAAAGCCACTAATTAACTTACTAATTGGAGATTAATTAAACCCTAATTAATCAAAGAATTGACTAATTAAACATTAATTACAAAGGGATTAATTAAGCTTAATACAAAACTTAAAATCAAAACTTAACCAAACTTCATAATTAAGCTCATTACCATCTAATTAGCACACAAAATAAATTTCATAATTATTGGAGTTATATTTTAATTATTAAAAATCATGGAAGTTGCATTTATTAATTAAAGGAGCAATTTTAATTATAACTAAAACTTACTGAAAATCATAAGTTAGCATTTTTCATTGACAGAGCATATTACAAGGAGCACACACATACTTTTCTCATATTTTTATCTGCCCAAAAAAAATTATAACAAAAAAAGATGAAAACCACATTTAGAAAATAAAAAAAAAAAAAAAAAGAAAACATTTTTTCTCCTCGCATGGGCCTCTTGTGCGGCCCAAACGGCCCGCACGGCCCGGCCCGCGCTTGGCTTGGCTGGGCTCTCCCTCTCTCTCGCTCGCTGACACGCGGGCCCCGCGTGTCAGTCTCCTCCCTCTCCTTCTTCCTCCTCCCTCTTTTCTCCGGCGCACAGTGCCGCGGCAGCGGCCGACGGCGGCGTTTGCCCACGACGGCCTCTCCGGCGCAACCGGCTACACCGACGACTTCCTCTACTCAAGCCGCGTCCAACGAGCTATTGAACGGCCTACGCCAACCTCTAGAACACCCGGGGACGAGCGACCCCCGGCTCGCGATTTGCGGTCGCCCGGTGACAAAAGCTCCTCAGAAGCTTCTCCGACGGCGCCCGGTACACCAACATGACCGGCACACTTCAGGCGAACTCGACTCGGCGAAAACAACCTAGAGTGAGACTGGAGGAGGGCGAACGGCGGTGTCTCACCACGGCGGCGGCGTTTGGTCGGAGATGATGAAGACGGTGCTCGGACGGACGATTCAGGCGGTGTCAAGGACCCCGGCCCGGGTTTGGTGGGTGCGCAGACAAGGTTGCGGAGCTGTGTGCAAGTGCAATCGAACGGTGATGCGGTGTGGATCGAGAATTGCAGAGCGGCGGCGGTGAAGCGACAATGGTGGCGGGGGAAGAAGAAAAGGCGTCGGCGTCGGCGGCTGGGGGGTATATATAGGGCAAGGAAGAAGGTTGGACAGGTGGGCGGGGAGCCTCGCGACGTCGATGAGCTGGTCGGCTAGCCGTGAAACCCGGGAACGGCTGAGAACGGCCACGGCGGCCGCCGGCCGGCCGTCCGGCATGGGCGCCGGCGGTGGCATGCACCCCCTCGTAGAACTACCTTGTAGCGGCGCCACCTATTTTTCCATTTTCAAAATTAATCCCAAAAATTATACTGTACACCAAAATATCCCAAAATACCGATTGTTCATAATTTTGTGCTCTACAAACTTTATTAAGGAAGCTTGGTCAGATTCCAAATAGTTTTTGAATTTGAAGTTCAAATTTGAATTTAAAGCAAAACCCTAACTTTAGGGATTTTAAAATTACTTTCAAATTTTGAATAAAAGATAAAAATCTCCAAAAATAAAAGTTGTTCCATTTCTCAATATCTACAACTTTCATTTAGGAAGTTTTTCATGAAACCCAATAATTTTTGAATTGTAGTTTAAAACTCAAAAGGGGACAATTTGAAATTCAAATTACTTTTGAAGTTACTCCAAATTTTATTCAAAAACTTGAAAAACTCTGTATACCAAAGTTGTAGAGCTCAAAAAGATGCACAACCTGTATTTTGGAAGTTTTCCCAAATTTTGAACATTTTGGGGTGAAATTGTAAAGGGGGCAAAAACACATTGAAAAATCTCCCTTTTTGAAAGTTTTTCAAATTGAAACTTTGGGCAAATAAATTATGATGATGTGGCACTTTTCAAACCCAACCAATAGTACACTTTCAAAGTACAAAGTTCATACTTTGAAATAATGCCATTGGTTAGCAACTTTTATTTACAAAATTAATTATGGTTAGCTCACCAAATTTGAAAGTGATATTCAAAATCCAACACTTAGCCTTCATGCTAGGGTTTGGGATTTGAATGCCAATTTCAAACTTGGTTCTCTCTTGCACCTCATTTGATTTAGAAAACTTGTTTAAGGTGAAAGTCAGGGGTTAGCCAAGCACTTGCAAACATCACGGTTGATTTTAATTGATTGGTTTTATTTAAGAAATCAAACATGTGAGCAGGATTCAAATTATAACATAAGCACATGTAATACAAAGGAGCTCAAACAACACCCTAGAATCGTAAACTTATTTTAATTGTTTGAATTAGGGTTTTCTAAACATGAATGCTCATGCAATGATGATGATGACATGGCAGGTTACGCTTAACGTAACAGGGGTGTTACATTATATTCCTTTAAAAGGAATCTCGTCCGAGATTCAAAGCTTAGGGCTAAGTAATGGAAAAGGAAATGTGTCAAGCAACCACATCTTACATTATTTCATAAGGGAGGTAGAAGGTTCATATTACAAGTCTCATATTTTTTGGAAAGTCACGATTGTTAGAAACCAACCATGACTTAGGAGAAAGAAGGAAGAAACTCAGGAAAATGTTCATTCAAGAATTCCTCCGACTCCCAAGTTGCTTCATCCTCAGAATGCTGATCCCATTGAACTTTATAAAATCTTCTTATGTGTACTGCGGGTGACTCGATCTTTTCGATCAAGAATTTTGATTTGGATACTACGCACATTTTGGATCGAGGTTCAATGCGGAGACCTTCGATGTCGGTGACTTTATGCGGTACTTCGCAAACATTTCTTCGGTTGGGATACATGAAATACATTGTGCACCAATGACAATTGCTCGAGGTAGATTTAGGCGATATGCTACTTTTCCACATCTTTCGATAATCTGAAATGGACCAATATATCGGGCGCCGGTTTACCTTTTACCCCGAAAGCGGTCGACACCTTTACTTGGTGACACTTTCGGATATACATAGTCTCAATTTCAAACGTCAATGGTCTTCGCCGCTTATCAACATAACTTTTTCATGCGACTGAGCTATTCTTAAGTTTTCTTGAATCTGTTTTACTTTAGCTTCAGGTTTCTTTAACTAGGTCAACACCGAAGAACCACCTTTCAGGGTTCGGACCGGTTGAGTGGAGTACGACATCGGCGGCCATACAAAGCTTCAAATGGTGCCATTTTGAGACTCTCTTGATAAGCTTTGTTGTTGTAAGCAAACTTACGCTAATGGTAGACATTGTTCCCAATCGAGGAATATGTCAACACACAAGACCTTAACATGTCTTCAAGAATTTGATTCAACCTTTCGGTCGACCATCGGTTTGCGGATGATAAGCGATCTTTGTGCAGCAGTAGTACCCATAGTTTCATGAAACCCTCTGCCAAAATTGAGCCATAAATTGAGTACCTCGATTCGGTGACTATACTTTTTGGAATCCCGTGCGGACACATTACTCGGTCTATATATAATTGAGCATATTGAGGTGCTCTATATTTCTTCTTTCTTTGGAATAAAGTGAGCGAGACTTGGTCAACCGATCAACAATAACCCAGATTGAATTATAACCCTTGGCGGTTCTAGGCAGGCCAACGATGAAATCCATACTAATATCCTCCCACTTCCAATTTGGAATGGGTAAGGGTTGAAGTTCTCCAGTGACTTTTAAATGCACGGCTTTGACTTTTTGGCGAGGTATCACAGCATGTGCAACATATCGAGCTATCTCGATTTTCATTTTAGTCCACGGAATCTACGCCTCGAGGTCATGATACATCTTATTGCTACTGGGTGAATCGAGAATCTGGTTAAGTGAGCTTCGTCAAGAATCAAGCTGTCGGAGCTCGGGGACCTTCGGAACAACTAGGCGATTTTTAAACCATAATACATTGTTGTCATCAAGGCGAAAGCAAGATGCTCATACGATCGACTTTCTCTCTAATGTGCTTGAGGCCTTTGCTTTTCGTTGGCGGCAATAATCTTTTCTTGAATAGATGAGTGTACGGTGATATCATTGAGTACCACGAGAAATTATATCAATATTTAATCTCTCTAACTCTTGACATAGGCTCAGATTTCTTTGGGTGTGACAAAGGCAGGTTGCCTTTGACTCTCTTTCGACCGAGAGCATCCGCAACCACATTGGCTTTGCGAGGATGATAATGGACTTCAAGATCATAATCTTTGATTAATTCAAGCCATCTCCTTTGCCTCATATTCAGTTGAGGGTGAGTGAAGATATATTTCAGACTTTTGTGATCACTATAGATATTGCATTTATTGCCCAACAAGTAGTGTCTCCATATTTTGAGCATGCACAACCGCGGCTAACTCGAGATCATGAGTTGGATAATGCTCTTCATGTCGTTTCAAGCGTCTCGAAGCATAAGCAATAACTTTGCCCTCTTGCATTAACACACATCCGATGCCGATGCGGGCGCATCACAATACACATCGAATGGCTTTTCAATATCCGGGGTGAGCAAGGATTGGGGGCGTGGTTAGAAGATCTTTTAACTTATGGAAAGCTTGCTCACATTCGGATGACCATCGAATTTGGTTTGATTCTTGAGGAGTTACGTGATTGGTTTGGCTAATTTGGAGAAATCGGGAGCGAAACGGCGGTAATATCCCGCCATTCCAAGGAAACTACGAACTTGATGAGCGGTGGTGGGTGGTTTTCAATTAAGAATATCTTGGATTTTTCTTTGGGATCAAGCTGCAACACCCTCGGCCGATAAGACATGACCAAGGAATTTGACTTCACTAAGCCAAAACTCACACTTACTAAATTTAGCATAAAGGCGATGCTTTCGGAGGCGAGAGCAGAACAATACGGAGATGCTCGCATGCTCTTCTTTATTTTTGGAATATATAAGAATGTCGTCGATGAACACTACGACAAAGCGATCGAGCTCGGGCATAAACACCGAGTTCATCGGATACATGAAATGGTTTGGAGCATTAGTAAGCCCAAATGACATGACTAGATATTCGTATAGGCCGTATCGGTGGTAAAGGCGGTTTTTGAATATCTTAGGCCGTATACGTATTTGGTGGTAGCGGATCTAAGATCAATCTTGGAGAACACCTTGGCTCCCATAAGTTGATCAAAGAGAAGATCGATACGAGGAAGAGGATATTTATTTTTGATGGTCACCTCGTTTAATGGGCGATAGTCCACACACATTCTCGAGTTTGATCTTTCTTTTTCACAAAGATTGCGGGACAACCCCACGGCGATGAACTAGGTCGGATAAAACCTTTATCCAACGGTTCCTTCAATTGAGTTTTCAATTCAGCTAACTCTTTTTGGGGGCATCCTATAAGCTCTTCGGGATCTTTGGTGCGATGCCGGCTTCAACTCAATCACAAATTCCACATCTCTTTCCGGTGGTAGCCCGGGCAAATCATCGGGGAACACATCGGAAACTCACGGACTACCGGTATATCTTGAAGTCTTTGGGCGAGGTTGCATTAGCGGTTGTAACCGCTTTCTTGGGAATCGGAAATTGGATAAGGAGTGGGGGATTGGTTATCGGGTAGCAACGACTTAACATTTCTATTCGAGGGTATCTATCACGGCGCCATCTTGGCGTAACGGTTCATTCCGAGGATCACATCTATATTTTGATCCTTCAATACTATCAGATCCGTGGGATATAAATACCCACCAAGAGATATAGGAATCGAGAGACTACTTCCGTGTACACATACGCCCTCCGGTGATTGCACCATAAACTCATCTTTAATTTCTCTTATGGGAATTTCATGCTTGGTAACAAAGGTGCGGTTGATAAATGTATGAGATGCACGAGAATCAAATAATGTAAGTGCGGGGTGGCAGCGAGGGAACATACCCATCAACACGGGTTCTCCTTCAAAACGTTCCCCGGCCCGGACTTGATAGACGCGCCCGATCTTCTTCCGGCATTAACGCCGGGACCTGTTATTTGTGGAACACCCTGCCTTGACTCGGGGGCTGTTATTTGCCGGACCCTTGCTGAAATTGGGAAGCATTCCTTTTGGGGTAGGGACAGGTTTCGATCTGGATGCCCGACTTGATCACAATTGAAACACGGGCGAAACCGGTAGAAGTATTTTGTGGGCTGGTGGAGTTGGGTTTGAACACCACAGGTGTTAAATGGCTTTGAGGGATAGGTTGCGGCGGCGAGGCGAGGGTACACTGTTGCCTCGGAGCTTGTTCTTCTTTGTGGTGGGTAGCGATGGGGTTGAGGATTTTTGCGGTTGTTGTGGATAGCGAAATGGTGGGCGATAGTCTTTGGGTGGGATGATAGATAACTTTTACGGCGTTTACGGATTCCGCCCAGTTTGTCGAGAGAAAGCACGTCGCTCCTCACTCTTTTGCTCCGACGAGGGGATTTCTCATAGGCAATGGCTATATCCACGCCTCGTAGAAAGTGGCATTGGGGTTTGAGGTAAGGTGGGTTTTGATATCTCCCTTTAAAACCCCGAGGAAGCACTTCTTCTTCTTTATATCGGTATCCACATGTTACGGTGCATCTTGTGAGAGGTGGCTAAAGGAGTTCACGTCTTTGCACCAGCGATTGTCCACCTTGTTTGAGGGGCTAAAAACTCTTCTAACTTAGCTTGCATTACTCCGTCGGGTATAAAATCTTTGACGGAATGCATCTTTGAACACGGTCCGGTGATTGGTGGTCGGTGGCTGCCGTGCAAGGAAATTCGCCCACCATGCGGATCACGGGGCCTCTCAAGCTGGCTGGGCGGCAAACTTGGGTTTCATCAAGTGCGGACGACCTTCGGTAGATCAAACTTCAGATCTATAATGCGAAGCCAATCATTAGCTTCTAGGGGCTCCTCATTACGGTGAACACCGGCGGGGGTAGTATCGGTGAAGTCCGCATATGTGATTTCGTCGTGATTACGGCGACCATGATTTTCACGTGGTGCATTATGATTCTGGCGACTTATCTCCCGTAGCATACGGGCATTCTCGATGGTGGCGTGGACTAAAGGCGCCACGGCCCGACCAAAGGCGGTGGTGCTTGTGGTGCACGAGGGATCTCACCCCTCTCTTGTGAAGAACCGGACATCTGTTATAAACAAGATCGGATTTATTTCAAGCGAGGATTTATTAAAATTGAAAGCAACGGTACAAGCCGGTCATACAAAGGTTCACTTATTTATTTTACAAGTCCGCCCATAGGCGGACACGGTTGACTATTTAACATATATTACATCTCTCTCTCTCTCTCGGGGAGCTCGGATGTCGGATCCCTCATCAGGGGTCGGACTCATTGTCCTTGGCCCGGACTCATCTGCGTCGGACTCCTCGGTTGGGGTCGGATACACCTCGGTGACTCCACCGATCCCAAGTCATCTGCGACTACTGCTGCTTTGGTACACGGATCGTGGAGATTATGCGATGATGAATCTCCTCGTGTAAAGCGGTTTGTATATGCTTCAAGATCCTCCACGAGCCTGCAATTCCTCAATAGCATCGTACCCATCATTTCTTTGGTTCCTTGTGGCTTCTAGTTCTGCTCAAGTTGCGCAATTTTCGGCGATACTCGTGGATGGACTTGATATCATACGCTCTTGCTCCTCCTGATTCTCTATCTCGGACTTCACTTGATGTTTTCAATTGTTGACTTGCAATGATCTTTGGTGGCGATAGCTAGCTTCGGCGGACCAACTCGGCTATCTTACGCCTTTTGGTTATCTTCTTCCCAAGCTGCGGCTCGCTAGGTCTGCCTCGGCATCGTGGCTCTGTGGTGCCATCGGTGACGTGGTACTCCCTTTGGTCCGGTCATCTTACGGGCGTGCGCTTAGTGCGTGCCATCTGTAGTAAGTAAAGATAGAGTCTATAAGATAGGGAACCTTAGAGTCGGCAAAACAGGTTTGATTTTTACTTAGCCCAACCACTTTGTTTCGAGAATAAAATTTTAAACATGTGAATTAAATATGATGCATGATCGAACCTACGGATCGAGCAAAAACTTTTAAACTAATATAAGCATACTTTTTTTAGTAATATAGGGCAAAAGAAAAAACACATGATACTAAAGCTTAAGACCCTTTTTTAAATAGCACCTATCAAGACTATAAGAAAGAATTAAAGGCGGGCGAGAAGCAATTTGGACTAAAAACCCATTTAACTTTTGGATCCAAAACATTTTGAAATTTTTGAAAAGTATCTTGTAAGTATCTTTGTAAGTACCGCTCGATACCCTACGTGGCGAGAACCTTCTAAATCATATGGCCCACAAGCAGCGACCTTGTCCCTAAGACCTCGGTCAACCATGCTTATACACCATATAACCTAGAATGTTCCGTCGGGTGGATCCCAGATAAACCACAATTACTCGGGATCGATACTTACGGAGACATCACGATATTACAACAGCTTTCATACAAAATACGAGTAGCGGAAGACTTACAATAACTTAATTTACAAACATTTTTGTAAAACTTATACAAACAGTATTATTATTACAAACCCGGCGGAAGTATCATTATATACTTTAGTACAAACCATGCAACAAAAGTGCCACGCTTGAGGAGGCCACTCAATCTACTCCTCCTCGAAACTTCTTCAACAACCGTCATGCGGCAAGGGCCGTAGCACGCTTGCCCATGCGGTTCACCAACGAGGGGTTAAACAAACCACGAGTACAAAAAGTACTCCATAAGACTTACCCGACCAAAATTGGGGAGAAGACTCGGGAAATTTGGCTAATAGGAATCAAGGTGAGGCTTTAGCAAGATCAAAAGACTCTTTTTGCTAAAAAGACTAAGCCGGTCCTTAATGTATCAATCACTCGTCAAACATATACCGAATTCAAAACTTTCCATACTCAACTTCCATTATTACTACGATGCGGGGGCTCGGATCACGGCTCCCATATCGTGGAGCACCACGGCGATTCGAATCGCTTAATATACCCATTTGGGGCTTCCTAGCCACCACGATGTGTATGCGAGGACCCAACATCTTACATACATCAACTCAACGCTTAGATTTCTCCCTACTAGAGCGGGTATACAGTACACCACCTCACTACGGCCGCTCGGTCACCGGCGGTGCGCATCGTAGGATGGGTACACGCTACTATCCGTTTTAGTAGCGAATAGTCAGTCCAAGCGGAGCTTGCGCCATTAGCATGTGACTGGTACTATCCAATAACCTCGTGATCCCGGGGCCAAACAACGGACGGTCCTTAACCGACACAAGTGGGCGACACTACACGGGGCACTAGCCCTTCTGGTGCAAGTCACTCCACCGGCGTCTCGAGTTACTCATCATCATGTTCTTGTGCGTACCCCTAACCCGGCCAAGGTGAGAGGTAGGCGACAAGCAACATCGAGGTTTTCATAAATTCCCATCGGGGATCATTGTGATCACACCTTTGTAAGCAGTTTATCAAAACCCTACACTAGTAGCAAGACTAAGCGCATACTAAGCATTTCGAAATCAAAAGCAGGTATCGAGGACAATATATCAAGGTATGGTAAATGCATCAAGTAGGGTAACACACAATTCCTACACCTAATGCGGTATCATCACATGAAATCATAAAAACTTTTCGAAAAACAAAGGCGGGGTTTGAATGCATCCGGGGCTTGCCTTGGGGGCTCGGCGAAGTGAGGTGCAGCTACCCAATCACCGAGGATCAGATCCAACCTCCGGGGGGGCTGGAGATGGCTCAACTCCCTCCTCGGATTCGATAGCTACGATTGAGATGCATGATTACAATGCGGTAAATGAATGAACATGCGATAACGATGCATCAAACGTTAACCTATCTTGAGTACAACTTTCCTTCACGGTAACCTTACTCTAATGAGGTATAACTAGGATCGGCGACGGACAGGGCAGTGATAAGCAATCATGAAATCTTAGAAGGTCATTTAGGGTTAATGACCTAGGGTCATCACTCAATCCCAAAATCAAGCAACCCTAATGGTGATTAGAGGTGATTACTAATTTATTGACCATTTTTACAGTCGTTGAAAGCCACTAATTAACTTACTAATTGGAGATTAATTAAACCCTAATTAATCAAAAGAATTAACTAATTAAACATTAATTAAAAAGGGATTAATTAAGCTTAATACAAAACTTAATCAAAACTTAACCAAACTTCATAATTAAGCTCATTACCATCTAATTAGCACACAAAATAAATTTCATAATTATTGGAGTTATATTTTAATTATTAAAAATCATGGAAGTTGCATTTATTAATTAAAGGAGCAATTTTAATTATAACTAAAACTTACTGAAAATCATAAGTTAGCATTTTTCATTGACAGAGCATATTACAAGGAGCACACACATACTTTTCTCATATTTTTATCTGCCCAAATAAAATTATAACAAAAGATGAAAACCATATTTAGAAAATTAAAAAAAAAAAAAAAAGAAAAACTTTTTTTCTCCTCGCATGGGCCTCTTGTGCGGCCCAAGCGGCCCGCACGGCCCGCTCCGACAGCAGCGGCGCGGGAGGCTCTCCCTCTCTCGCTCGGCCGACACGCGGGCCCCGCGTGTCGGTCTCCTCCCTCTCCTTCTTCCCTCCTTCTTTCTCTGCCAGTGCTGCGGCGTGGCCGGCGGCGGCGTTTGCCCACGACGGCCTCTCCGGCGCAACCCGGCTACACCGGCGACTTCCTCTACTCAAGCCGCGTCCAACGAGCTATTGAGCGGCCTACGCCAACCTCTAGAACACCGGGGGCGACCCCCGGCTCGCCCGCCGTCCGATCGGTCGCCCGGTGACAAAGCTCCTCCGAGCTTCTCCACGGCGCCAGGTACACCAACATGACCGGCACACTCAGGCGAACTCGACTCGGCGAAAACAACCTAGAGTGAGACTGGAGGAGGGCGAGCGGCGGTGTCTCACCACGGCGGCGGCGTTTGGTCGGAGATGATGAAGGCGGTGCTCGGACGGACGATTCCGAGGCGGTGTCAAGGACCCCGGCGAATGGGTTTGGTGGGTGCGCAAACAAGGTTGCGGAGCTGTGTGCAAGTGCAATCGAACGGTGATGCGGTGTGGATCGAGAATTGCGGAGCGACGGCGGTGAGCGACAATGGTGGCGGGGAAGAAGAAAAGGCGTCGGCGTCGGCGGCTTGGGGTATATATAGGGCAAGGAAGAAGGTTGGACAGGTGGGCCGGGGAGCCTCGCGGCGTCGATGAGCTGGTCGGCTAGCCGTGAAACCGGGAACGGCCGAGAACGGCCACGGCGGCCGCCCGGCCGGCCGTCCGGCATGGGCGCCAGCGGTGGCATGCACCCCCCCTGTAGAACTTTGTAGCGGCGCCACCTATTTTTCCATTTTCAAAATTAATCCCAAAAATTATACTGTACACCAAAATATCCCAAAATACCGATTGTTCATAATTTTGTGCTCTACAAACTTTATTAAGGAAGCTTGGTCAGATTCCAAATAGTTTTTGAATTTGAAGTTCAAATTTGAATTTAAAAGCAAAACCCTAACTTTAGGGATTTTAAAATTACTTTCAAATTTTGAATAAAAGATAAAAATCTCCAAAAATAAAAGTTGTTCCATTTCTCAATATCTACAACTTTCATTTAGGAAGTTTTTCATGAAACCCAATAATTTTTGAATTGTAGTTTAAAACTCAAAAGGGGACAATTTGAAATTCAAATTACTTTTGAAATTACTCCAAATTTTATTCAAAAACTTGAAAAACTCTGTATACCAAAGTTGTAGAGCTCAAAAAGATGCACAAACTGTATTTTGGAAGTTTTCCCAAATTTTGAACATTTTGGGGTGAAATTGTAAAGGGGGCAAAAACACATTGAAAAATCTCCCTTTTTGAAAGTTTTTCAAATTGAAACTTTGGGCAAATAAATTATGATGATGTGGCACTTTTCAAACCCAACCAATAGTACACTTTCAAAGTACAAAGTTCATACTTTGAAATAATGCCATTGGTTAGCAACTTTTATTTACAAAATTAATTATGGTTAGCTCACCAAATTTGAAAGTGATATTCAAAATCCAACACTTAGCCTTCATGCTAGGGTTTGGGATTTGAATGCCAATTTCAAACTTGGTTCTCTCTTGCACCTCATTTGATTTAGAAAACTTGTTTAAGGTGAAAGTCGGGGTTAGCCAAGCACTTGCAAACATCACGGTTGATTTTAATTGATTGGTTTTATTTAAGAAATCAAACATGTGAGCGAGGATTCAAATTATAACATAAGCACATGTAATACAAAGGAGCTCAAACAACACCCTAGAATCGTAAACTTATTTTAATTGTTTGAATTAGGGTTTTCTAATCATGAATGCTCATGCAATGATGATGATGACATGGCGGGTTTTGCTTAACGTAACAGGGGTGTTACATTATATTCCCTTAAAAGGAATCTCGTCCGAGATTCAAAGCTTAGGGCTAAGTAATGGAAAAGGAAATGTGTCAAGCAAACACATCTTACATTATTTCATAAGGGAGGTAGAAGGTTCATATTACAAGTCTCATATTTTTTGGAAAGTCACGATTGTTAGAAACCAACCATGACTTAGGGAAAAAGAAGGAAGAAACTCAGGAAAATGTTCATTCAAGAATTCCTCGATTCCCAAGTTGCTTCATCCTCGAATGCTGATCCCATTGAACTTTATAAAATCTTCTTATGTGTACTGCGGGTGACTCGATCTTTTCGATCAAAATTTTTATTTGGATACTACGCACATTTGGATCGGGTTCAATGCGGAGACCTTCGATGTCGGTGACTTTATGCAGTACTCGCAAACATTTCTTCGGTTGGGATACATGAAATACATTGTGCACCAATGACAATTGCTCGAGGTAGATTTAGGCGATATGCTACTTTTCCACATCTTTCGATAATCTGAAATGGACCAATATATCGGGCGCCGGTTTACCTTTTACCCCAAAGCGGTCGACACCTTTACTTGGTGACACTTTCGGATATACATAGTCTCCAATTTCAAACGTCAATGGTCTTCGTAAACTTATCAACATAACTTTTACATGCGACTGAGCTATTCTTAAGTTTTCTTGAATCTGTTTTACTTTAGCTTCGGTTTCTTTAACTAGGTCAACACCGAAGAACCACCTTTCGCCGGGTTCGAGACCGGTTGAGCGGGTATGCGACATCGGCGGCCATACAAAGCTTCAAATGGTGCCATTTTGAGACTCTCTTGATAACTGTTGTTGTAAGCAAACTCGCTAATGGTAGACATTGTTCCCAATCTGAGGAATATGTCAACACACAAGACCTTAACATGTCTTCAAGAATCTGATTCAACCTTTCAGTCTGACCATCAGTTTGCGGATGATAAGCAGTGCTGTGCAACAGAGTAGTACCCATAGTCTCATGAAACCTCTGCCAAAATTGAGCCATAAATTGAGTACCTCGGTCGGTGACTATACTTTTTGGAATCCCGTGCAGACACATTACTCGGTCTATATATAATTGAGCATATTGAGGTGCTCTATATTTCTTCTTTTCTTTGGAATAAAGTGAGCGGACTTGGTCAACCGATCAACAATAACCCAGATTGAATTATAACCCTTGGCGGTTCTAGGCAGGCCAACGATGAAATCCATACTAATATCCTCCCACTTCCAAGCTGGAATGGGTAAGGGTTGAAGTTCTCAGTGACTTTTAAATGCACGGCTTTGACTTTTTGGCGGGTATCACTTTGTGCAACATATCGAGCTATCTCGATTTTCATTTTAGTCCACGGAATCTACGCCTCGGTCATGATACATCTTATTGCTACGGGTGAATCGAGAATCTGGTTAAGTGAGCTTTCGTCAAGAATCAAGCTGTCGGAGCTCGGGGACCTTCGGAACAACTAGGCGATTTTTAAACCATAATACATTGTTGTCATCAAGGCGAAAGCAAGATGCTCATACGATCGACTTTCTCTCTAATGTGCTTGAGGCCTTTGCTTTTCGTTGAGCGGCAATAATCTTTTCTTGAATAGATGAGTGTGCGGTGATATCATTGAGTACCACGAGAAATTATATCAATATTTAATCTCTCTAACTCTTGACATAGGCTCAGATTCTTTGGGTAGTGACGGCAAGGCAGTTGCAGCGACTCTTTTATTTGAGAGCATCCGCAACCACATTGGCTTTGCGAGGATGATAATGGACTTCAAGATCATAATCTTTGATTAATTCAAGCCATCTCCTTTGCCTCATATTCAGTTCGAGGGGTGAGTGAAGATATATTTCAGACTTTTGTGATCACTATAGATATTGCATTTATTGCCCAACAAGTAGTGTCTCCATATTTTTTGAGCATGCACAACCGCGGCTAACTCGAGATCATGAGTTGGATAATGCTCTTCATGTCGTTTCAACTGTCTCGAAGCATAAGCAATAACTTTGCCCTCTTGCATTAACACACATCCGATGCCGATGCGGGCGCATCACAATACACATCGAATGGCTTTTCAATATCTGGGTGAGCAAGGATTGGGGGCGTGGTTAGAAGATCTTTTAACTTATGGAAAGCTTGCTCACATTCGGATGACCATCGAATTTGGTTTGATTCTTGAGGAGTTACGTGATTGGTTTGGCTAATTTGGAGAAATCGAGGAGGCGAAACGGCGGTAATATCCCGCCATTCAAAGGAAGCTACGAACTTGATGAGCGGTGGTGGGTGGTTTCAATTAAGAATATCTTGGATTTTCTTTGGGATCAAGCTGCAACACCCTCGGCCCGATAAGACATGACCAAGGAATTTGACTTCACTAAGCCAAAACTCACACTTACTAAATTTAGCATAAAGGCGATGCTTTCGGAGGCGAGAGACAGAACAATACGGAGATGCTCCGCATGCTCTTCTTTATTTTTGGAATATATAAGAATGTCGTCGATGAACACTACGACAAAAGCGATCGAGCTTCGGGCATAAACACCGAGTTCATCGGATACATGAAATGAAATTTGGAGCATTAGTAAGCCCAAATGACATGACTAGATATTCGTATAGGCCGTATCGGTGGTAAAGGCGGTTTTCGGAATATCTTCGGCCGTATACGTATTTGGTGGTAGCCGGATCTAAGATCAATCTTGGAGAACACCTTGGCTCCATAAGTTGATCAAAGAGAAGATCGATACGAGGAAGAGGATATTTATTTTTTTGATGGTCACCTCGTTTAATGGGCGATAGTCCACACACATTCTCGAGTTTGATCTTTCTTTTTCACAAAGATTGCGGGACAACCCCACGGCGATGAACTAGGTCGGATAAAACCTTTATCCAACGGTTCCTTCAATTGAGTTTTCAATTCAGCTAACTCTCTTTTGGGGGCATCCTATAAGCTCTTCGGGATTTGGTGCGCGTGCAGGCTTCAACTCAATCACAAATTCCACATCTCTTTCCGGTGGTAGCCCGGGCAAATCATCGGGGAACACATCCGGAAACTCACGGACTACCGGTATATCTTGAAGTCTTTGGGCGAGGTTGCATTAGCGGTTGTAACCGCTTTCTTGGGAATCGGAAATTGGATAAGGAGTGGGGGATTGGTTATCGGGTAGCAACGACTTAACATTTCTATTCGGGGTATCTATCACGGCGCCATATCTTGGCGTAACCGAGTTCATTCCGAGGATCACATCTATATTTTGATCCTTCAATACTATCGAGATCCGTGGGATATAAATACCCACCAAGAGATATAGGAATCGAGAGACTACTTCCGTGTACACATACGCCCTCCGGTGATTGCACCATAAACTCATCTTTAATTTCTCTTATGGGAATTTCATGCTTGGTAACAAAGGTGCGGTTGATAAATGTATGAGATGCACGAGAATCAAATAATGTAAGTGCGGGGTGGCCGGCAGCAGGGAACATACCCATCAACACGGGTTCTCCTTCAAGAACGTTCCCGACTGGACTTGATAGGCGCGCCCGATCTTCTTCCGGCATTAACGCCGGGACTTATTTGTGGAACACCCCTGCCTTGACTGGGGCTGTTATTTGCCGGACCCTTCTTTGAAATTGGGAAGCATTCCTTTTTGGGGTAGGGGACGGTTTCGATCTGGATGCCCGACTTGATCACAATTGAAACACGGGCGAAACCGGTAGAAGTATTTTGTGGATTTTGGTGGAGTTGGGTTTTGAACACCCCTGGGTGTTAAATTTCTTTGGGGATAGGTTGCGGCGGCGAGGCGAGGGGTACACTGTTGCCTCGGAGCTTGTTCTTCTTTGTGGTGGGTAGCGATGGGGTTGAGGATTTTGCGCATTTGTTGTGGATAGCGAAATGGTGGGCGATAGTCTTTGGGTGGGATGATAGATAACTTTACGGCGTTTACGGATTCCGCCCGGTTGTCGAGAGAAAGCACGTCGCTCCTCACTCTTTTTGCTCCGACAGGGGATTTCTCATAGGCAATGGCTATATCCTTTGCCTCGTAGAAAGTGGCATTGGGGTTTGAGGTAAGGTGGGTTTTGATATCTCCCTTTAAACCCCACGAGGAAGCACTTCTTCTTCTTTATATCGGTATCCACATGTTACGGTGCATCTTTGTGAGAGGTGACTAAAGGAGTTCACGTCTTTGCACCAGCGATTGTCCACCTTGTTTCGGGGCTAAAAACTCTTCTAACTTAGCTTGCATTACTCCGTCGGGTATAAAATCTTGACGGAATGCATCTTTGAACACGGTCCGGGTGATTGGTGGTCGGTGGCTGCCGTGCAAGGAAATTCGCCCACCATGCAGATCACGGGGCCTCTCAAGCTCTTTGGGCGGCAAACTTGGGTTTCATCAAGTGCGGACGGCCTTCCGGTAGATCAAACTTCAGATCTATAATGCGAAGCCAATCATTAGCTTCTAGGGGCTCCTCGGTACTGGTGAACACCGGCGGACAGTATCGGTGAAGTCCGCATATGTGATTTTTCGTCGTGATTACGGCGACCATGGTTTTCACGTGGTGCATTATGATTCTGGCGACTTATCTCCGTAGCATACGGGCATTCTCGATGGTGGCGTGGACTAAAGGCGCCCACGGCTTGACCAAAGGCGGTGGTGCTTGTGGTGCACGAGGGATCTCACCCCTCTCTTGTGAAGAACCGGACATACATTTATAAACAAGATCGGATTTTTATTCACAAGCAGGATTTATTAAAATTGAAAGCAACGGTACAAACCCGGTCATACAAAGGTTCACTTATTTATTTTACAAGTCCGCCCATAGGCGGACACCCAGAGTTGACTATTTAACATATATTACATCTCTCTCTCTCTCAGGGAGCTCAGATGTCAGATCCCTCATCTGGGTCAGACTCATTGTCCGCAGCGGACTCATCTGCGTCGGACTCCTCGGTTGGGGTCGGATACACCTCACGGTGACTCCACCGATCCCAAGTCATCTGCGGCTACCGCTTCTTTGGTATACCGGATCGTGGAGATTATGCGATGATGAATCTCCTCGTGTAAAAAGCATTTGTATATGCTTCAAGATCCTCCCACGGAGCACACGCAATTCCTCAATAGCATCGTACCCATCATTTCTTTGGTTCCTTGTGGCTTCTAGTTCTGCTCAAGTTGCGCAATTTTCGGCGATACTCGTGGATGGACTTGATATCCTTACGCTCTTGCTCCTGCAGATTCTCTATCTCGGACTTCACTTGATGTTTTTCAATTGTTGACTTGCAATGATCTTTGGTGGCGATAGCTAGCTCGGTGACCAACTTCGGCTATCTTACGCCTTTTGGTTATCTTCTTCCCAAGATTGCGGCTCGCTAGGTCCTGCCTCGGCATCGTGGCTACGTGGCGCCCATCGGTGACGCGGTACTCCCTTTGGTCCGGTCATCTTACGGGCAGTGCGCTTAGTGCGTGCCATCTGTAGTAAGTAAAGATAGAGTCTATAAGATAGGGAACCTTAGAGTCAGCAAGAACAGGTTTGATTTTTACTTAGCCCAACCACTTTGTTTCGAGAATAAAATTTTAAACATGTGAATTAGATATGATGCATGATCGAACCTACGGATCGAGCAAAAACTTTTTAAACTAATATAAGCATACTTTTTAGTAATATAGGGCAAAAGAAAAACACATGATACTCCGCTTAAGACCCTCTTTTAAATAGCACCTATCAAGACTATAAGAAAGAATTAAGACGGAGCAGAAGCAATTTGGACTAAAAACCCATTTAACTTTTGGATCCAAAACATTTTGAAATTTTTGAAAAGTAATACTGTAAGTATCTTTGTAAGTACCGCTCTGATACCCTCTGTGGCAGAACCTTCTAAATCATATGGCCCACAAGCACTGACCTTGTCCCTA
This sequence comes from Chrysopogon serrulatus, assembly GCA_015844335.1. Classification (NCBI taxonomy): domain Eukaryota; kingdom Viridiplantae; phylum Streptophyta; class Magnoliopsida; order Poales; family Poaceae; genus Chrysopogon; species Chrysopogon serrulatus. The sequence goes on from JADLZL010002029.1 coordinate 62,115, forward strand.
AGACCTCAGTCAACCATGCTTATACACCATATAACCTAGAATGTTCCGTCGGGTGGATCCCCGATAAACCACAATTACTCGGGATCGATACTTACGAGAGACATCACGATGTTATAACGGCTTTCATACAAAATACGAGTAGCGGAAGACTTACAATAACTTAATTTACAAACATTTTGTAAAACTTATACAAACAGTATTATTATTACAAACCAGCGGAAGTATCATTATATACTTTAGTACAAACCATGCAACAAAAGTGCCCTGCCCAGAGGCCACTCAATCTACTCCTCCTCAGAAACTTCTTCAACAACCGTCATGCAGCAAGAGCCGTAGCACGCTTGCCCATGCGGTTCACCTACAACAGGGGTTAAACAAACCCTGAGTACAAAAGTACTCCGCAAGACTTACCCGACCAAAATTGGGGAGAAGACTCGGGAATCTTTGGCTAATAGGAATCAAGGTGAGGCTTTAGCAAGATCAAAAGACTCTTTTTGCTAAAAAGACTAAGCCAGTCCTTAATGTATCAATCACTCGTCAAACATATACCGAATTCAAAACTTTCCATACTCAACTTCCATTATTACTACGATGCCGGGGCTCGGATCACGGCTCCCATATCGTGGAGCACACGACGATTCGAATCGCTTAATATACCCAGCTGGGGCTTCCTAGCCACACGATGTATGCGAGGACCCAACATCTTACATACATCAACTCAACGCTTAGATTTCTCCCTACTAGAGCAGGGTGTGCAGTACACCACCTCACTACGGCCGCTCGGTCACTTCGGCGGTGCGCATCGTAGGATGGGTACACGCTACTATCCGTTTTAGTAACGAATAGTCCAAGCGGAGCTTCTACCGCCATTAGCATGTGTGGTACTATCCAATAACCTCGTGATCCCGGGGCCAAACAACGGACGGTCCTTAACCGACACAAGTGGGCGACACTACACCGGGGCACTAGCCCTTCTGGTGCAAGTCACTCCACCGACGCGTCTCGAGTTACTCATCATCATGTTCTTGTGCGTACCCCCTAACCCGGCCAAGGTGAGAGGTAGGCGACAAGCAACATCGAGTTTTCATAAATTCCCATCGGGGATCATTGTGATCACACCTTTGTAAACAGTTTATCAAAACCCTACACTAGTAGCAAGACTAAGCGCATACTAAGCATTTCGAAATCAAAACAGGTATCCAGGACAATATGTCAAGGTATGGTAAATGCATCAAGTAGGGTAACACACAATTCCTACACCTAATGCAGTATCATCACATGAAATCATAAAAACTTTTCAAAAAACAAGGCAGGGTTTGAATGCATCCGGGGCTTGCCTTGGGGCTCGGCGAAGTGAGGTGCAGCTACCCAATCACCGGGATCAGATCCAACCTCTTCGGGGGCTGGAGATGGCTCAACTCCCTCCTCGAGATTCGATAGCTACACGATTGAGATGCATGATTACAATGCGGTAAATGAATGAACATGCGATAACGATGCATCAAACGTTAACCTATCTTGAGTACAACTTTCCTTCACGGTAACCTTACTCTAATGAGGTATAACTAGGATCGGCGACGACGGGCAGTGATAAGCAATCATGAAATGCCGAAGGTCATTTAGGGTTAATGACCTAGGGTCATCACTCAATCCCAAAATCAAGCAACCCTAATGGTGATTAGAGGTGATTACTAATTTATTGACCATTTTACAGTCGTTGAAAGCCACTAATTAACTTACTAATTGGAGATTAATTAAACCCTAATTAATCAAAGAATTAACTAATTAAACATTAATTACAAAGGGATTAATTAAGCTTAATACAAAACTTAATCAAAACTTAACCAAACTTCATAATTAAGCTCATTACCATCTAATTAGCACACAAAATAAATTTCATAATTATTGGAGTTATATTTTAATTATTAAAAATCATGGAAGTTGCATTTATTAATTAAAGGAGCAATTTTAATTATAACTAAAACTTACTGAAAATCATAAGTTAGCATTTTTCATTGACAGAGCATATTACAAGGAGCACACACATACTTTTCTCATATTTTTATCTGCCCAAAAAAAATTATAACAAAAGATGAAAACCATATTTAGAAAATTAAAAAAAAAAAAAAAAAGAAAACACTTTTTCTCCTCGCATGGGGCCTACTTGTGCGGCCCCAAAGCGGCCCGCACGGCCCGCTCCCAGCCGCGCGCGCTGGGGCTCTCCCTCTCTCGCTTCGGCCGACACGCGGGCCCCGCGTGTCGATCTCCTCCCTCTCCTTCTTCTCCTCCTTCTTTTTCCAAGACGGTGCCGTGCGGCGGCCGGCCGACGGCGGCGTTTGCCCACGACGGCCTCTCCGGCGCAACCGGCTACACCGACGACTTCCTCTACTCAAGCCGCGTCCAACGAGCTATTGAACGGCCTACGCCAACCTCTAGAACACCCAGGACGACGACCCCGCCGGCTCGCCGGAGCACGGTCGCCGGTGACAAAGCTCCTCCGAGCTTCTCCGACGGCGCCAGGTACACCAACATGACCGGCACACTCAGGCGAACTCGACTCGACGCGAAAACAACCTAGAGTGAGACTGGAGGAGGGCGAACGGCGGTGTCTCACCACGGCGGCGGCGTTTGGTCGGAGATGATGAAGACGGTGCTTTCGGGACGGACGATTCGAGGCGGTGTCAAGGACCCCGGACCGGGTTTGGTGGGTGCGCGGCAAGGTTGCGGAGCTGTGTGCAAGTGCAATCGAACGGTGATGCGGTGTGGATCGAGAATTGCAGAGCGACGGCGGTGAAGCGACAATGGTGGCGGGAAGAAGAAAAGGCGTCGGCGTCGGCTTTTGGGGTATATAGGGCAAGGAAGAAGGTTGGGACAGGTGGGCGGGGAGCCTCGCGGCGTCGATGAGCTGGTCGGCTAGCCGTGAAACCCGGGAACGGCCGAGAACGGCCGCGGCGGCCGCCGGCCGGCCGTCCGGCATGGGCGCCGAAGTACCGGCATGCACCCCCCTGTAGAACTACTGTAGCAGCGCCACCTATTTTTCCATTTTCAAAATTAATCCCAAAAATTATACTGTACACCAAAATATCCCAAAATACCGATTGTTCATAATTTTATGCTCTACAAACTTTATTAAGGAAGCTTGGTCAGATTCCAAATAGTTTTTGAATTTGAAGTTCAAATTTGAATTTAAAAGCAAAACCCTAACTTTAGGGATTTTAAAATTACTTTCAAATTTTGAATAAAAGATAAAAATCTCCAAAAATAAAAGTTGTTCCATTTCTCAATATCTACAACTTTCATTTAGGAAGTTTTTCATGAAACCCAATAATTTTTGAATTGTAGTTTAAAACTCAAAAGGGGACAATTTGAAATTCAAATTACTTTTTGAAGTTACTCCAAATTTTATTCAAAAACTTGAAAAACTCTGTATACCAAAGTTGTAGAGCTCAAAAGATGCACAAACCTGTATTTTGGAAGTTTTCCCAAATTTTGAACATTTTGGGGTGAAATTGTAAAGGGGGCAAAAACACATTGAAAAATCTCCCTTTTTGAAAGTTTTTCAAATTGAAACTTTGGGCAAATAAATTATGATGATGTGGCACTTTTCAAACCCAACCAATAGTACACTTTCAAAGTACAAAGTTCATACTTTGAAATAATGCCATTGGTTAGCAACTTTTATTTACAAAATTAATTATGGTTAGCTCACCAAATTTGAAAGTGATATTCAAAATCCAACACTTAGCCTTCATGCTAGGGTTTGGGATTTGAATGCCAATTTCAAACTTGGTTCTCTCTTGCACCTCATTTGATTTAGAAAACTTGTTTAAGGTGAAAGTCAGGGTTAGCCAAGCACTTGCAAACATCACGGTTGATTTTAATTGATTGGTTTTATTTAAGAAAACAAACATGTGAGCGAGGATTCAAATTATAACATAAGCACATGTAATACAAAGGAGCTCAAACAACACCCTAGAATCGTAAACTTATTTTAATTGTTTGAATTAGGGTTTTCTAAACATGAATGCTCATGCAATGATGATGATGACATGGCAGGTTCTGCTTAACGTAACACCGGGGTGTTACATCATATCAAGAAAAAGAGAAATAGCTAATGTACTCTAGTTCGACTACCGGTAAACTTTGTATAATATCGTCTTATCGGGCAAGTGACCTGAATAGGAGAAGAAACAGAGTAATCTACCTACCAGACACCTATCGGCTGTCTGTACCCTATCAGCGGGGAAGTGGACTACGGAGGATTCAACGCAGCCTATAAAGTCACCTACGCGAGCTACCACTATCCGGCTAATCAGGGGACATCCACAAGTAAACCTAGCCTAGGCACCACGCCTACACTACGAAATACTACTTCAACCAAGCAATTACCAAGATCAAAGTCCTCAATATGAGATGTGAACTAAAGAACGAATATAAACGATCGCTTACTTGAATCGAGAATAGTAAATACAAAAGTACCTCGTAACGCAGCCCTCGGCGAGGAAGTGAATCCGTAAGAATACGACCCACCGAAGAAGCGCCGACATGCCGGAGCTCCTCCAGAATCTTTACTCCTCTACTTAATCTCTCTAATCTCTAAACAAGACTAGATCTAGAAGAACTAGTCTCTCCTAATTGCTACATCTAGATGAACTAGCTAGAACTAGATGAACTAGACTAGATCAACTAGAGGGACCCTAACCCTAATCTAATGAAGAATATGAAGCCCTAGGGTGTAGAATGCCTCTTGGGGGGAGCCTTGGGCGTCATTATATAGGCCGAAGTGGAGTAGGGGGCAAGGAACCGCCACGTCAGCGATCCGCGTCTTCATCTCATGTGCACCGTCCGGATCAAACCGACCTCAAATCAACGTAGGGATGCTGCGATTGGACTCCACGCAACCGAGGGAGGAAGACTCAGAAGGCGGCGGTGATCGGTGGAGTTAGGGCGCGGGCGCGGCCGAGGTGGGGCCGGCCGGCCCCACCTTATCTCCCTCTGCGGGCCCCGCCGCCGTGTGTCTTCTAGACCCTTCCCGAGTCCTCTAGCGATGTTGCTCCGACGTGGATCAATTTCGTGATAATTATGCATTGAAATCCTTCTTTTATCCTTTTACGGAAAATCCCACGGAAAATATAGAATATGCAAAACTCGTGGAATTTGTCGGATAAAGCCCTAGACTAGTATGTTTTCATGTTCTCCTTCGGGTTTAAAGTGCTAGTAAAAGTTGACGCTAAGGAGTGTCAACAATACCCTAAGCTTACCTTTTTGCCGGTCCCTTGGCAAACAATCTAAATCTAGTTCTTAATAAATTTGGATCAGGAATTCTTTGTAATACTTTTATTTCTTTTGAGCTCACTTGCTTTTAAACATAAATTTTCCTTTGGTTTAGATAAAACTACTCTAACTTTCAAACTTACCCATTTTACCTTTAACTATGGAGCTTTACAAACTTGTGCATAAATCTTGAGCAATCGAAAGATAGAACAATCAAGTCAAGCACTATGTCTCAAATTCTTTTACAGTACCAATATTCCGAGTTTTGTAAATTTTCGCAATAAAACTCAGAGCTTAATTGTATGACACCCTCAAGTCTCTCAATGTATGTGGTATTTATGGTTCTCTCTTGAGGCATTAATGATGTTATGCCTTTCCTACAACTAAGTATTTATAGTGGTGCTCATAGGAGTGGCAATAACAAGGATGAACATACTTGCAATTCATATATTGTAAAGTCAAACAATGGATCCATAGAGAATCAAGGCATTCAATCAAATCAAGATGTGCATGTGTGCGGCTTATGGTGGATAGGTGCATATATGGTATTTAGTGGCTAATCCTAATTCTACTTTTTGCTCTTTAAAAATAATCTTCTTCCTTAGAACTCTTTTTCACGGGAAAACATGGGCTATCTTTATTCTCTCTTCTTTTTTTTCTTCTTTCTTCTTTTTTTTTTTTTAATTTGGGAGGCGGGCATCTATGTACCCATTGTTTTAATCTTTGGGACACTTGTCCATCTTTTACTCCCCTTTTTTTTTTCACTCTTCTCTCTTTTTTTCAATACTTTTGCATAGCCACATGTATCCTTTGAATATAAATAATTGAAGAGATAATGATAAGAACTTAGAGCAATTAAACGGGGGGTTGTCCTATAGGGTCTATTTTTAGGTGTTTACTCCTAATGTAGGAGAGAAACATTTTTAAAGTGGATCTAGATGAAAGTGGAAATGACTAGCGCTTACTTCCTAGAGTAGGAGTAATGCATATGTGGGTGGAGTGCGTAAGTGATCTTGATTTTTAAAAGCATGACAAGACTCTCATAAGGTATATTTCAAAGGTTGACTAAACTCAATGTAAAGCAAGCAAGCATAAATGTGCAAAGGTTTTTCTAATTCTAAATGTATCATATATGGCTTTGGTAGGAATTTAGATTTTGTCATACAAGAGCTCATCATGTAAGATTTTAGGTTTTCAAAATAAATCTCTAGAACTTAGTAATGATAAGAATAAGATAAATAGTAGCTTAGACCTTCATGTATCATTGTCGATCAATTACCTAGACTTTAGGCTGAAGCGTGTGCCTCCACAAATTTCAGGTTCGAGTAAATTCTTATATCAAAGTAGTCATATCCAAACTCAGGAAAATCCATGGTTAAAAACTAGGTACTTAAAAGAAATTTCAATAGAGCAACTATTCATCATTTCCACTTTTAAAAGATTAGAGAGAGAGAGTTCTTTAAACATACTTTAATTATTAAATCTAACACACACTATAGCTTACTAAAATAAAATTAATAGTAAAGACATACCTTAATCACGATGATAACGGGGTGCATCTCCCCCAAGGTAGTCCTTCGATCGCATCGAGCCTTCATGTGCCCGAATATTTTTGTGTTTTTCTTATTAAGGGTGAGCCTTCATGTGCTCATACAGTTTTGACATTTTTAAATTTTTCTATGATACTATTGTGAACCTTCATGTGCTCACATATTTTTGGTATTTTTATGACTATAAAAAGTAGACTCGATAATCGCCTAGGTATAGTTACACGATAACTAGGGGATGCTCCTCCCCCAAGCTAGATGTTTGCAATTCTTGGTGTTAATGATCTTGAGCGAGGTAACCCAGTAGCGGCCCTAGTGGATGCCAGCGATAGACTCTCTCCTTGTCATAATGTTGTTCCTGCATAATTATACTCCAACAAGAAAACCAAAACTCGAGGCTCGAATTTAATAATAGGTTAGCAAATCGACCAATAAGTAATTGATTATTCTTTGAGTTGATTTGAATTGACATGCTCTAGCAGGATTCTCTTTTTTTTTGAATTTTCTATTTTAATTATATAGAAATTAAATGTGAGTGCATGATATATAGTTCTATTATTTTTTATGCCTGCACATAGAATATTTATTCTTATGGGGCTTAGGTTTTTTTATAATGCAAGAAAGTAAACATAGATGATGTTGCTGCTGCTACTACTACTATTATTATTATTATTATTATTATTATTATTATTATTATTATTTATACCACCACAGTAAATATTCCTATAGGGTTACCATAAGTTTATTCATGTAGGATTTCAATATTTTATGATGCAGATAAATGAAGCAATAAAGATTTTTATTTTCTTTTTTAATATTTATGAAGATGAATATACTAAAGCGAAATTATTAATGTAGATAGAAATACTAATTAATTAGATAACTACCATATTACCTTATGGTAAGGGTGCGGAATTTTAAGTTTACCGACAGAACTTATTCTTCCACTCTTGTGTATCTCTCCATCTTGAGAGATGGAGGTTATGATGTTGCATACCTTTAGTGATGATGATGTCACTTTTGTTCTTTGATTTGACGAATAGGTTGAAGTAGAGCTTTTAATTATGGTGGCACATCTTGCTCAATGTACATGTTCACGTAACCCTCACTTGTAGATTTAATAAATTTTTCTCGATGTGTTGTCCTGTTTACAAAACCAAAGCAAGAGATCAAGTGCATGGGTTCTGCTGGTGGTAAAACACCAACAAAACCAAATCTATTTCTTTATTTATTTTTCTCTATCCCTAGACACATTGAACAAGATAAAGTTAGGGTTACATGAATTATTTATTTATGCCATGAGTGGTAAGATCAAAAGATTAAGCATTTAATGTTACATTTAAGTTCACATGGCGAGAAAAGAATAAAGTTGCTTAACCAATGGAAGGATAAATTTTCACATGAGTATGACTATCATCTTCCCAAGATTGAATATAATATTTTAACTTATTTGGTTAAGACGAGATTAAGAGTACAGTGCTATGAACAATATTAAAAGACAGATCATGTTGAGTTAATTAGGTTAATCAATTAAAATTGTAACTCTAACATGTTTGTGTTTTAATTTATGTGAACATCAAGATCAAAGAGAAGAGCAAGTGACCACTTACCTTAAAATATTACCTTTATTATTAGAGCGTGATAGCACTAAGTGATGAAGAGTAATTGACTGGTGATGCTTTCCTTCTCTTGCATCTTGAGTTGTTCATAGACTTCTCGACTCTTTTGTCGTATTTATTCTTTTACCATCTTTTGCTTCTTTGATTTTTTGACTTTTTTTTTTTCACTCCAATTATTATTATGCCTGCAATAGATTAGTGGACAGTACATACCCGAAGGAATATACAGATTTTGAACACAGGTTGCTTGTCCAGTATTTTATTTTGTCTATGCTTAATGAAAAGATAATATTAATATTGTTTAGCATAAATCATATTTTATACGACATAACTTAAAGCAAAGTAACTTGTAGTAGAAGATAAAGTGAATGAATCATTAATGCTCATAGTTCTCTCATTCATGATGAATGAGCTATGTCTTCTTTTTACAAAGTTATTAAAGTTAAGCATGTACTGTCGCATCTCTAATTCGAATTTATCTCAAAATATCCAATGTCTACTACAGTATCTTATCGGGTTCAAAAATCAACCTAGACACCACGTCTAATTTGACTTAGGAAGGCATTCTAACCTAAGCACCACGCTTAATTCAAAAAAGCCTTTGAAAGTAAAATCAATACACCTCTTAGTTCAAGAATCAAACTAAACACCTTGTCTAATTATGACTCAAGAAAAACAGTTTAAACTAAGCACCATGCCTAACTCAAAAGGTATATGAAATTTCTCCAAACCTTAAACATACTATAGCAAGCAAAGGTAACATAAAAGTTTATAGAATGTTATTCAAACAGAGATGAAAAGAGTATGATTAATAAATTGAATAAAGGTAGAGACAACCAATATTAGCAATATAGAATTTTCTAAATAAGACCATTCCCCTAAGCTGGAATTTTACAAAGTAAATGTAAGCTTGAGTGGATGTAATTCAAAATTGCATAATGGTTGTTTTGACATACCCAGTGCCGCCATTAGTTATTTTCTTACTTCAAACCTGAAATGGTTAGTGACAAAAATACCCAAAGGAATATTTTGATAATTATAACTCTGCTCAATTCACAAGGGTATATAAAAAGGTGCAAGCTCAATTATTTTTTTTTTAAGAGTGGTTATTTTGGGACACAAAGTTGTTCTTAGCAAACCTTCTAATTATTGTACTTCAAGTTGGTGAGGTGGGTTCCTCTAGAACATTAGCCTTTGTGTATCTATATCAAGATTACAACGAGATCTATAATATTTATGAACATATGCATCTACAACCACCCTCTTAATGATTTTATGAACAGGAAAACTAAGGGGGTTGAAGATCTCGTGTGTGGTAATATTAGAGAGACCAAAAGATTCAGGAGATTTCTCATATGAGCATGGATTTAATAAGGTGTTGATGAGATAATTCTCATGCTCATCGATGTAATCTCTCTTTTTAAACTCTAGGGGTGTCTATTCATGGATGTCTATAGGCAACAAGTTTGTCTCTATCATTTCATGCCTATGACATTGATTGGATGTTTTATTTTCTAGGATTTCCCATGAATCGATGTCTCCAAGGTTGGTCTCACCTAAAGTTTCCTCTAAACTTGGGTAGTTCTAGAAATTAATTTAAGCTCACCGTTTGAATTTAAACCAAGTTTAGATGCTAGAGCTTCATCTTTTTCCATCTATTCTTTCACAATGGCATATGTATTTCTAGTATGTTCTATGTATTCCTGCCATTGTTGCTCTTCTTGGGTATTCCTATAATCGTCATGACCCTTATTTTTGAGATGTCTTGATAGATTTCTAAGATTATTATGAAGTTTAGTAGAAAGAGCATAAAAAGATTCATTGGAGTCAAGGATGGGTTTAGAGATGGGTTCAAAGACATTTAATGTGAGCATAGAAGGGGAGAAGATAGAATTTATTCCTAAGTGGGTTAGCTCTCCTTCTATGGCATCATTCAACATGTCATCCTTGCATTCTTTCAATGTCTTTCGAAGGAAAAAGGAAGTTGACTACACTTTTCCTAAGATGCTCTTTTGAGAAGATCTAATGTGTATTGTTTTATGAGCATCTTAGCTAAGCTGGAAGTCTAAATCATTAAAGTGGAATTTTAAGGGTTTAGGATTGATAGCTAAATCTTGAGAATAGAATGATTATGTTTTAGCTACGAGACTTCCATATCTAGTTCGGGTGATAAGATATCCCAAATCATATTAATTAGACATGGGCGTAGCTCATAGGCAGTGTTATGATAGGTTCCATAGATTTTGGTGGCTCAAAGCTTCGCACATGTCATAAAGATAGATAGAAATAAAATTAAAGACATCCATAAGGATGAACACAAAAATAATTGAAGAGGCGGGATAAAATAAGAAAAGATAAAAGTATAATACAAGATTAAGCTAGACTAAGTCAAAATCAACAAACCGTTCCCGACAGCGGCGCCAAAAATGCTTGTTGGTATTTTTTAGCGCACTCTATTTAAATAAGTTTTTAAGTAGGATTATCCGCAAGCGCTTACGAGATATCATACCGGTGTCACATTTTACCCGGAGGTTTTAAATATCGTATCCACAGGGGCAGTTGTGATAATGACAAAGTGTATAGACTTAACCCTACAATTAGGCATAGATCATATCAAGAAAAAGAGAAATAGCTAATGTACTCTAGTTCGACTACCGGTAAACTTTGTATAATATCGTCTTATCGGGCAAGTGACCTGAATAGGAGAAGAAAGCGAGTAATCTACCTACGGACACCTATCGGCTGTCTGTCCTATCAGCGGGAAGTGGACTACGGAGGATTCAACGCGGCTATAAAGTCACCTACGCGAGCTACCACTATCCGGCTAATCGGGGGGACATCCACAAGTAAACCTAGCCTAGGCACCACGCCTACACTGAGAAATACTACTTCTACCAAGCAATTACCAAGATCAAAGTCCTTAATATGAGATGTGAACTAAAGAACGAATATAAACGGCGCTTACTTGAATCGAATAGTAAATACAAAAGTACCTCGAGCGCAGCTTAAGAGGAAAGCTGAATCGAGAAAAATACACCCACGAAGAAGCGCCGACATGCGGAGCTCCTCCGAATCTTTACTCCTCTACTTAATCTCTCTAATCTCTAAACAAGACTAGATCTAGAAGAACTAGTCTCTCTAATTGCTACATCTAGATGAACTAGCTAGAACTAGATGAACTAGACTAGATCAACTAGAGGGACCCCTAACCTAATCTAATGAAGAATATGAAGCCCTAGGGTGTAGAATGCCTCTTGGGGGGAGCCTTGGGCGTCATTATATAGGCGAAGTGGAGTAGGGGGCAAGGAACCGCCACGTCGGCGATCAGCGTCTTCATCTCATGTGCACCGTCGGATCAAACCGACCTCAAATCAACGTAGGGATCTTTGCGATTGGACTCCACGCAACCGAGGGGGGAAGACTCGGAAGGCGGCGGTGATCGGTGGAGTTAGGCGCCCGGGCGGCCCGGGTGGGGCCGGCCGGCCCCACCTTATCTCCTCTGCGGGCCCGCTGCTTCATGTGTCTTCTAGACCCTTCACGAGTCCCTCTAGCGATGTTGCTCCGGCGTGGATC
>JADLZL010002030.1:0-140376 GCA_015844335.1 Chrysopogon serrulatus
GTTATGATAATATTGGCAAAGCTACCTTTCCTTATGCGGCACAATACTTTACCGTTGGTGGGTAGCGGGATACGGACCGTTATCCCGTGATTTAAGGGTTTCTTGGGCCTTTCACATTCTTTGCGCCTTGTATCCGTTGGCCTTTTTACCGTTGCCCCTTAAGTGGGCCTTTTTAAGACCGGTCTATAAATTAGGCTGCGGTTAGTGTTCTTCTTCTTCACCTTGCCTTTGCCTCACGAAACCCTAGCCCGTAGAAAAAAAAAATTCCCCAAATCTTTGCTCTTGCATTGCCGCCCACGCATCCTCCTCTTAGTTTGGGTGCTTGATTCGTTGTATGGGAAGGAAGAAGGTGGCCTCAAGAAGTCGGTAGTTGAGAAGTCTGTTCTTGAGGAGGAGGTCGACGGCAATTTGAATCCAGGAGTTTTTTGCTATGAAGGCCATCGCAAAAGAACTTCCCCGCCCGACTACCCGGGAGAAGCATCCGGTTGAGCTGCAGGACTTGGGTATGATCCGACCCTAAGGAGTTCTCCGGTTGGGTTGCGCGCCGGTGAGCATCGTGTCCCGTTCCTCGTCCGGGGGGAGATTGTGCTTTTTATTTCTTTTATTCGTGCCGGGCTTTGTTTGCCCGGCTTGTTCCTTCCTCCACCGTTTTCTTCGCTTCTTTTCCATCTCTCTTCATGATCTTACCCGAATGGGGTTCTTCATCTTCTGTTTTTTGTCCATTTTTGTGAGACTTTCCTTAGCATTCCTCCCTCCCTCAATTTATTCCGTTTTCTTTTTCCGTCTCAAGCCGCGACCCGCAATGATTCCCTCCACGCCCTTGGTGGATGTGGGATCAATTCCGGCAAGGGCGTAAGTCGAAAGCCACTTCTTTGAGTATGATCTGTTGATTCCGTGAAGGATTGGCGGTCAGTGGTTTTATTGGTAATCTTGATGGTGGTCTTTGGTGCTCGGCGCTCCAAACCTACTCGGGGGTCCCTTTGTTTCTAATGATCGGTGGGGAGAGAAGCGACTCACTTTTTGCCGAGTTGTCTCTTCTTGAACCACTTTTCGATAGGATTAGGTACTTGAAGCGAGAATGGCTTGTCGGTTTTTTTGCTATTGTGGCAAGTTACCTCCGTCGAGGAGTGCAACCTTTGAAGGCGCGTGAGAACTTTGGCTTTGAGTACTCGGCGCTGAGGATCCCCTCGTATGGTGGCCATGACCCGAGTTGTCGGATGAGGAGGCGCTTGTCCGTCTCGGAAGATTTTGAAAGGTGCGTCGGTGGTCCCAATGATTGGTTTCGAGTACTCTGGCGATAATCCTCCCCTTTTTGTGAGTATTTCTTCTTATTTGTATCGTATTTCCGAGTTCTTTTTGGTTGAGATTGACTAGTTTCTTGTCTTTTTAAAGCCTTTTGGCGGGGATTTTAACGTTGATGCCTCCCTTTATGTTGATGGGGAAATTGCTCCTCTTCTGCTCCTCCGGTGATCTTGGTCGTCGGGTAATTGAAGACCGAGTTGTTTTTTCTGGTATTTCTTTGATGGAGCCTTCTCTTGGTATGTTCCTTATCGCCCGGTGGCCCTTCCTCGAGCTACTCGTGTCGGTGCTAAGAGACCTCTTTGCGGGAGATTCTTCTTCTTCGGCGGCTCAAAAATGGGCGCGTTCTTCTCTTTCTCCTCGGCCATCGGGTAACCTTTTGATAGGTGAGAGGTTGTTTGGTTTTACTTTTGCTCGCTCTTTTTTGGAAAGTAGTCTTGATTCTTCTCTTTGGCGGGCGGTGTATCTGTTCTTCTTTTTTTTGATGATGAATTTGAGGATGTTGATGATTCTCCTCTTCTTCGTCGGTAAGTGTTGTCTTCTTGGTTTTGGTGTGTATACTTCTTTGCTCTTTTTAACTTTGACTACGGCTCTCTCTGTAGCCCCGGACGACTTCTTCTCAACCTCGGTTTGGGACCCCTTGCCGAGGTCTGCTCCTTCGTCTGCCGGGTTGTTGGTGGATCTGGAGGCAGGTCATGCCTCCTCCACCGCCTCGGCCTCGTATTGCTTTCCTCGTCCTTCTAAGTAAGTTTTTTCTTCTTTCGACTTCTTTTTTATTTTCTTGCATTATTTGTCTTTGACTTTTTGGTTTTTGTAGGTTATACGCTCTTTGTTTCTTACGCTCGGCCGACTCACGAGAAGGCGGGGGCGTTGGTAATGGTTGGTCGGGTGCCTTTGCGACCCCAATCCCTTGTGGAGTCTACCCTTATGGTGACTTCTTCTTTACTGGCTTTGGGACTTCTTCACTACTTGGCTGCTCAAGCGGTTGTGGCGACTTCTTCGAGGGGAGGCGGACAAGCCCATTTGCCCAACCCCTAACTTCTCCTCATCCTAGGGTTGGGTGTTCTCCTCCTTTGTCTCCTTTTACCCTCCTTGGAATTCCCTCGTCCGTGATTTGAAGGCGATGCGGGATGCGGAGGAAGACTTCAATCCGAGTTCTCGCCTTAAGAAGCTTGAGGGGCTGGGCTGAATTCGGGTAGGATGACTTGTTTGCTTTATTTCTGTCTTGTCTTTTTTTTATCCTTCTTTTTCTTTATGTGCGGGGTATGTCGGTGATTCGACCTCTTTTTTTGGCTCGTCGAGTCTCAAAGAAGTTGTTGGATGAGTTGGCTTTTTCTGCGGCGGGCGCTTGATGAGGAGCGTCAAGGGGCGTCAATCCTCGAGGCTGCCTTGAGAGCTCAAGTGGTTCTTTGCCGTTGAATCGAGAAGAAGGCTTCTCGAGATCTTCAAGGTACTTGTAAAATATATATATTTTGCGTATGATTACATTATTGCTTTTTATTTCGACTTCTTTTACGCTTCCCTTTGCAGCTTTGAAGAAAAAGTACTCGGAGGAGGCCGAGGCTTTGAAGCTTGAAGTAAAAACTTTTTCGTAATGAATCGAGAGAAGGTAAAGGAGGATCTTTGAAGAAACTTTAGCCGGGCTCGGGTGATTAGGCGTGGTCTTGATCGAGATCTTTTGCAGGCTAAGGCATCGATTGAAGACTTGTGCGCTTGCCTAAAGGTTTCGGATGGGGTGGTGGTCGGCCTTCTTGAGCTACGTGCAAGGACTTGCCACTATCTTTGAGGAGGCCCTGAGATCTTTGGTCGACTTGGGTTGAGTTCCTTCCTCGGCCCGGCCGAGCGGACCATCAATTTTGCCAAGGATGCGGTGTTGCTTGGCGTTCGAGGGGTGTTTTGGCTCGCATCCAGAGTGGTTGATCCCAACTTTCCTCTTGGTACGAGTGATGGATGGGACTCATACTCCACGAGGATGAACAAGCACTCGCGGAATCTAAAGGCTGCCGATCCTGCCCTTAGCTCGGGGAGTTTTCTTGATCTTGTAGAGATTATGCCGGTGCGTGTTGATGATGGTGATGATCATCGGTAGTGAACTTCTTTATTGTAATGAAACTTTGATGCCTTTCGGATAATAAAAAGAATTTTCTTTCTTGAATCTTGGTCAAATATCTTGTTCTTTGACCTTTGAATATCTTCTTTCTGCATCGCATTCTTTTTTGGTATTGTGAATCCATCTAAGAATAGTTAATGTTGTAGTTGTTTTTAATGATTAGTTCGGACCGTAGGCCCTCATCCGAGTTCTTTCTCTCAAGAAGTCGGGATAGGTCGAACTTTCTCTTGGCTCTCATCTAGTCGAAAGGAGCTAGGATAGGGCGAGTGTTGAGTTCTTTTAGCCTTACTCTCATCGGTGTTGTGAAAACAACCCGGAATAGTTGGGCTCGGGCTAGGTTGTAGCCATTTTGCACTTCAACAAATAGTTCGGACCGTAGGCCCTCATCCGAGTTCTTTTTTATCTAGAAGTCGGGACAGGTCGAGCTTTTTTTTTTGCTCTCATCTAGTCTGAAAAGGAGCTAGGATAGGCCAGTGTTGACTTCTTTAGTCGTACTCTCATCGGTGTTGTGAAAACAACCCGGGGGGTCGGCATTTTTTTTTTGCTCTCATCGGGGTTTGCAGGGAGGTCGGCGATTTTTTGCTCTCATCGGGGGTTTGCCGGGGGTCGGCGATTTTTGCTCTCATCGGGGGTTTCGGGGGTCGGCGCTTTTTGCTCTCATCGGGGGTTTGCAGGGGGTCGGCGATTTTTTGCTCTCATCGGGGTTTTGTCGGGGGGGGTCGGCGCTTTTTCTCTCATCGGGGTTTGAGGGAAGTCGAGTGCTTTTTTTTTGATTTGTAGGTCCTTATTCGGGGTTCCGTAGTCTAGAAGTCGGGATGCAGTTGCGGAAAGAAGGCTGGGATCTTGTAATCTTTCTTATGAATCTTTGTTGAAGGAAGTAGTACATATCTAGGCGTAAAAATCGTAATTGAGAGATGTGCCATGAATTTTTTATTGGGGCTCCGTCTTGAGTCATCGGTTCGTAGGATCTGGTCTGTTACTTTTGTTACTATGAAGGGACCTTCCCATGAAATTTGAGTAGTTTGTGTCTTCTATCTGGTTTTTGTATTTTCACGAGAACTAGATCGTCGGCTTGTAAGGTTCTTGGTTGAGCGCTTTTTGTCGTAATATCTTCTCGGTCCTTGCATGTATCTTTTTGATTGTAGGGTTGCATTGACTCGACTTCTTCTATTTTTGTCGATTTCTAGTCTCTGGTTTCCTCTGCTTTTCCTTCGTTATATTGCTCAATTTTGGGGATGTCCATATTAAGTCTCTTTGGTAATACGACCGATCCGTATACCAAGAAGAAAGGTAAGTAGTCGGTTGCTCTGCTTATCGAGTTCTTAGTCCCAGACTACTTTGGGTAGTTCATCTATCCATTTTGCTCCATAATCTTTGAGGTCTTCATATAATCTTGGTTTTAATCTTGCCAAGATGAGTCCGTTGGCTCTTTCGGCCCGTTTGCTTGAGGATGAGCCAGCGATGCATAGTCAATGTTGAATCCGCGGTCTTGAGCCCGACTTTTGAATTCATTAGGCGTAAATGGTGATCCTAGGTGCGTAATTATCTGTTTGGCATCCCAAATCGTGCATAATTTCTTGGATGAACTCTTGTGCTTTGGGCTGAATTTGTATTTTACTAATGGCTTGTATTCTATCCATTTGGTGAATTTGTCGATGGCCACGAAGATGAACTCGAACCCTCATTTGGATTTCTTAAGTGGTCCGACTTGATCAAGCCCCCGGCATGAGAGCGGCCATCTTTGGTGGTATGCATATTAGATTGTAATTTGGGCGTGTGCTTGTCTTGCAAACATTTGGCCGATTTTTTTGCAGTATTTGACTAGTTCTTCGGCGTCTTTTAATCTTTGTTGGCCAATAGAATCTGATCGAAAAGCTTTTCCGACTAGTGTCTTTGAAGATGCATGATTTCGCTGCACCCGAGTGCATTTCTAATAATATTTCTTTCCCCTACATTTGTTGATGCGTATTTCAATAATACGCTTTTGATGATCTTTGCTCTTTTTGTAAAGATTATCTCCTACTAAGGCGTAGTTTTTGCTTCTTCGATTACCCGAGTTGTTTTTTTTTTATTTCGGGTAACTTCTTTTCCTTGATGTAGTCTATGAATACTTGCATCCATGTTGAGTTGTGCGTCTTTGATCATTAGAATTTGCTCTTGTTACGTCTTCTTCTTCTCGTCTTCTTTTTAAATCGACTTGATAGATGGTTTGTTTAATTCTTTTACAAAAACTCCAGCGGGTACTTTTTGCCCTATCGAGCCTAGTTTGGCTAACACATCGGTTGCAACATTTGAATCTCGTAATATATGATGTATTTCTAGACCTTGAAAATTCTTCTCAAGCTTTTCGATTTACGTGCAATAGGCATCCATGTTTTCCTTGGTGCAATCCCATTCTTTATTGACTTGGTTGACTACTCTTGCTGAATCTCCATAGACTAGTAATCTTTTGATTCCAAGTGATGTTGCAACTTGTAGGCCATGGATGAGTGCTTCGTGATACTGCTTCATTGTTGGTAGCTTGCCATAAAATTTTTAGAACATATTTGAGTTGTTTTCCATCGGGTGCGATAAGTAATACTCTGCTCCACGCCCCTCCTAGTTTTAGAGATCCATCGAAGTACATTTTCTAATGGTCTAGGATGATGTTTGGAGTAGGTTGTTGTATTTCGGTCCATTCCGCAATGAAGTCGGACAATGCTTGAGATTTGATTGCCTTTCTTGGTGTAAATTCTATTTTGAGTGCTCGAGTTCAAGCGCCCATTTTGAAATTCGTCTGTTGAGTCTCGGTTTCTTAGGATGTCCCCAGTGGAAAATCATTACGACGACTACTTTGTGATCTTCAAAATAATGCGAGCTTCCTTGAAGTTATAAGTATTGCGTAGAGTAGTTTTTGCACGTGAGGATATCTCACTTTTGATCTTTGTGAGTACTTCACTTATGTAGTATCTTTTGGCCTTTGTACTTTGTAGATGTGTCCTTGTTCTTCTCTTTCGACCACAATAGCCGGGTACTACTTTGAAGTAGTTGCGGTAATGTAGAGCATGAGGTCTTCGTCTTTCTTTGGTGGTACTAATCTTTGGAGATGTCTTGATGTATGCTTTTAGCTTGTCGAAGGCTTCTTGTGCTTCTTTGTTCCAGGTAAATTTGTGCGCTTTCTTTAGTAATTTGAAAAAAGGTAAGCCTTTTTCCCCCGATCTAGAGATGAATCGTTGAGTCTTTGCCATGCAACTTTGTTAGTTTCGTAGATCCTTGATATCTCTTTGGTTGTCCCATGTCGGTTATTGCCTTGATTTGTTTTGTGCTTGCTTCAATTCCTCTTTGGTGACCAAAAATTCGAGTAGTTGTCCACGATGATACGCCAAATACACATTTGTTGGGGTTAAGTTTCCACTTCCATCTTTTGAGATTGTTGAAAGTTTGTTGTAGATCTTCAATCGGAGAATCACGAGTTCTTTGTTTTGACGACTACGTCATCTACATATGCTTCCGCGTTCTTTTCAATTTGATCTCCTAAACAAGTCGGATTGCTCTTTGGTATGTTGCTCCTGCATTTTTGAGTCCAAAAGACATTGTTTTGTAACAATAAGCGCCCGAAAGGTGTAATGAAAGAAGTTTTGCTTTGGTCTTCTTCTTTTTAGTGCAATCGGTGGTCCCGAGTAGCAATCTAGAAAGGATAATAGAGCTGATCCCTTTGTTGAATCCACTATCGATCAATTCTTGGTAATCAAAAGGGTTCTTTGGACGGTGTTTGTTAAGGTCCGTGTAGTCGACACACATACGCCATTCATCGTGTTCTTTTTGTGTACGAGCAGGATTTGCCAACCGATGCGGGTGTAAGATTTCTTTAATGAACCCCTTTGCTAGTAGTCGGGCTATTTCTTTTTTTATTGCTTCCTTCTTATCCGGTGAAAAAACGTCGTAGTCTTTGTTTGATCGGTCTTGCTCCTTTGTTGACTTCAATTTTGTGCTCGACCAACTCCCTTGGGACTTCGGGCATATCTGGCTGGTTTTCGGGCAAATATGTCCTTGTTGTCCCGTAGGAAGTTGGTGAGCGCGAGTTCCTATTTGATAGGCGGTGTGCGCTGATTGTGGCAGTCTTTGATGGATCACCTGTTCCTAGATCAATCTTTTTTGGTGCCCTCTCCTTCGGTTTGTGGTGAGTGTACTTTGTTTTTTTGGCTGGTATCTCTAGTTCTTACGTTTCTTATTTCTGGTACTTGCCGAGTTGATTTCACCTTGTACTTTTGAGGATATCGTATTGCTTGTACATCTCATTCGTAGGCTCTTTTTAGGTCTCCTCGAGAGAGAGAGTACTCCGTGTGGTCCTGGCATCTTGAGTAGTAGATATGGATAGTGTGGTATAGCCAAGAATTTCGCTAGTCTTTGGTCTTCCTAATATCGCATGATATGATGATTCAAAATCTGTAACTTCAAATTTGATGAGTTACGTCACTGTAATTTGTGGGAGTTCCAAATGTTCTTTGGAAGTGTAATCTGTCCAAGAGGCATAGCTGGTCTCCCGGGTACTATCCCATAAAAAGGTACGCTTGTAGGTGTGATCATTTTTGAGAATTACATTCCCATTTTCTTCGGGGTGTCGCAAATATGATGTTGAGTCCCCCCCCCCAATCGATGAGTACTTTGGTTCTTGTTATGGCGGCAATTGTTGGTCCGGATACTAATGGATATAGCCCCTGCGTTCCCAACACTTGTCCAATGGTCTTCCCGTGAGAACTGAATTGGATATTGTGACCGGTTTAAATATCGGGTGTTTTTGGTTCTCTTTGCCATAATTATTCGCCAAGCAAGCTTGTCTTCTTGTTTGCTCCTAGAACCGGGTACTCCTAAGAATATTGCGATCTTTGTTGCTCTTGGATTTTGAAAACCGTTATCGGTTGTGTTGTCTTCTTCTTTTTTTCTCTTTGTTTTCTTCCTTGTCTTGTTTGTCCTTTCTCATATATTTTTTCTTGAAAGATGCGACACTCTCCCATTGGGTGGATTCTGTTGGATGATAGATGCATTTCATGTTTTCGAGGTCTTCAAATCTTCTTCTTGGGGTAGAATTTCTTTCTTTTCGGTGGATGCCACCATGTTATCGAATATCTCTTTTACGTTGTGGAATTCTTGTCATTTGTCTTGAATGTTCCATCTTCTTGAGTTGTCTTGATACCTTGAGTTATCCCGGTATCTCGAGTTGTGTTGATAACCCGAGTTGTTTTGGTTGTTCCATCTTGTGTTGTTTTGATCGTTCGAGTTGTTTCTTAAATGCGTGTTGTTTCTCCTTTTTCGAGTTGTTTTACATTTGTCGGAAATCTTTCTCTTGTCTTCTCTTCTCTTTGTAATCATCTTTTCAATCTGTTCTTTTGAACTCCTCGTTTGTCAGGGTTTTCCTTGCGTAAATCGTGAAACATCCATCTTACTTTTAAGCCGTATGAAAATGCTTCTATTACTTCTCTCTCGGTGATGTCATGTACTTGTGCTCGAGTTCTCCAAATCTTCTATAGAAGTCTCGAGGTTTTCTCTGGATTTTGCTTTAAACCTTTCAACTCGGCTTGCGTTATTGGGTGGATCGGTATCCTCGCAAAATTCTCGCAAAATGCTTTTTGAAGGTCGCCCCATGCTTTGATAGATCCGGTCGTAACTTATCGAACCACGGAGTGGTAATGTTTCGGGGCCATTGGGAAAAATAAGGCTTTTATATCGTCATTGCCTCCGGCTAGTTCTATAGATTGAGAATAAATCCTAAGCCATTGCATTGGCTCGAGTCTTGCCATCATATTTTGAATGATTGGATGGTTTGAATTTGTGAGGTAGTTTATTTGTGAGTAGTCTTCTGCTGAAGCAAGGAAATCTGTCGGGTACTTTTTTCAGTGCGTAGTCGGAATCGCCTTTGGCCGTCGTATCTTGAAATAATCTGTGGGGACTTACGGGTGGTGTCGGAGATCTTCCCTGTTTTTCCCCTTTTTTTCTGTCCAATCGTGATGAGGTTGAGCTCTTCTCTCATGATTTGGAGTTGATAATCTTTCGAAAGCGGAAATCCTCCGAGTTCTTTGGCTTGTCTGCATTCGGATGGTATGTGTCGGGGAGGTACTCGGTCGTCTTGTATCCTTTGCGCGGTATCCCCGAGTAGACTTCTAAGCCTGGCTTGTTCTTCACTTGGTCGTTGTATGGCGTCGATTTCATTAATTAGTTCTTGTATCTAGTTAATAGGATCAAGCCTTGTCCTTGCCGTAGCTCGTCTTTCTTCGGCTTCTTTTTCAGCTCTTTTTTGATTGTACTCGGCTAGCTCTTCTTCATATTTGCGCCATGCTTCTCTTCGTTCATGAACTCGGTTCCTTCTTCCTCCTTTTTTTTCTTGTTTCTTGTTTCTCTTCTTGCTTTTCGTCGTGTCGGTCTCTCCTTCTCTTGTGATGGAATTTCTTTGGAATGTCGCCCCGATTCTTCGAAGATCCGTAGTCGGGTTGGATTTGGTGGTACTAGAGGTTGCCTTATCATGAAGACTTCTTCGTGCGTATTGGGTGGATGGTCGAGTTCTTCTCCTTCTAGAGGTTTACCGTATTGAAAAAGGAAGGAAGGTAAAGAACTTATCTTGTTTGAAGATGCCCCATTGGTCGAGGTTGTAAGACTCCATTGCTTTCTGATATATCCGTGCTGAGTTGTTGAAGCCGTAGTGAAAAAAGAACTCGGCTTGTCTTGTATATTTGGGTCTCCGGCTTCTTCGTGAGCTTGAGTCTTGAAAAAAATTTATTGTATCTTTGGCTCGGGTTCTCGAAGTAGTCGACCATGGAGAATTCCTTGTTCGTGCGCCCCGCAGACCCGACTTCCGAAAACGAAGGTTGATCCCCGTCGAAAAAATCATCATATGTAGGTCCGTCGAGCCTTTGACGTTGATTTCGCCCAAGCCCCTACGGGCGCGCCCGGTGTCGGTGTTTGACCACCGATAGCCTGCCACGGGTTCCCGTAGCGATTGATTCGGACCTCGGCGAACGACTAGAACTTCGGCGGTTTCACGCAAAGAGACACACGGTTTATCCTGGTTCGAGCCCTCGTCGTCGAGTAAGTAAAAGCTCTACTCCGGTCGGCTTTGGCCTTTTTGCGTTGGATTGATGTATGATTGTGTGTTGTTGTCGCCCGTTACAAGAGGGTGCTCGGCTCCTTTTTATAAGAGGAAAAGAGCCGAGCTATGGTTTCTAATACTAGTCGGATCCATAGGAAGTATTCATTCGATTCACGAGAGGTTACTTTCTATTTGCCTAACTAGGATGATCTACATTCTATTCGGATCCGTCCTTCTTGCTCTTGTCCCGACGGGATCCACGCCGGTGAGTAGCCGTCTGCATTGTCCCGTATCGACAACAAAGCATCTGAGGAGGCGAGTGGGCTGCGTGAGCTCTTGTCCGACTTGCCGGTAGTTGTAAAACCAATACCGGCTATCCTTATGAACTGTGATAGTCAAACAGTGATCACTAAAGTAAATAGTGCTAAGGATAATGCGAAATCAACAAGACACGTTAGAAGACTGTCAGGAAGTTGAGAAACTCCGGAGTAATAACTGTATCTTATATACAGACAGATAAAAACCTGGCATATCCCTTTACAAAAGGGTTATCACGAAATATGATAGAAATTGCATCTAGGAAGATGGGTATGAGACCCATATGAGTTTACAGTAGTAGTAACCCATCCTTTTTGATCGGAGATCCCGTGACTAAGGACATGGGAAGAACAAGCTATTGGTAAACTGAGGAGAGCATAAATTATAACCCTCTCTATGTGAAGATGCAATGCTCTTAATGCAATAAGGCACTGTATGGTAGGTTGACGAATGCCTTAATATGTTCTATTGGCTTTAATTAACAAAGATGCTGTCTGAGCATTTTTGAAAGAGCATACCTATATGAGTTTTTTTGTTAAAACGTCGCGATCTATGAGACTTGGGTGATCTCTAGTAAGCTCATGAAGAGACCAAAGAGTATGACGTATAAGCTCCACCCACGGAGTAAGGCTACTGGCAGCCAAGTACTAGTTTGGCTTTGAGCAAAGCTTGTTCGCACAAAACTTGCAATTCAAGGCATAGTCCATTGTTCAAGTTGTGGATAAGTGTAACTTAAAGTTCTAGGCGGAAGTTCAACTTAAAGGTCTCTGCCGAAACACCTTGGTATATCAAACAAGAGTGAGAAAGGTAAATTTTTAAATGGGTATTTAAGATCCGGTAGGGGATTGTAGAAATTTATGTATATGGGCTTGGCCCAATAATAATTCAGAATCTCAAAGACCTAATATTTGTGTTCCCTAATGGGTTTTATTGTTTAAACCCAAGAGAAGAGGTGGAAAGGTACAACATCAATAGTACCATATTGCTAGTTGATGTGAAAGCAGGGGATTTTTCTTCATATATATATGTGCCAAGCCTCATGGGAAAAGACACAAAAAAAACTATAAATAGGAGTTTTAATTTGAAAATCCTAAAGTAGTAAATCAATATTTTCCTCTTTCGCTATCATGCCGCCGCCGCCGAAGTCTCCAACCCGATTGTTCACGTGCACTAGCGGCCCGGGTGAGCAGGTCTCCGGAACCATCGTCTTTTGCGATCCTGCACCGGGAGAAGACGAATAAGGTTTTTGGGAAGCGCTCTTCGCGCGACTGCTCCCGATTTTCATCACGGCTCGTCTACCATCGAGGACAGGAGGCGCTACGTCTCGACGTCGTCTTCATCGTCAGCTTCTTCGAGCTCTCCCACCGCCACTGATTGAAGATAGCGACAGCGACCTGGAGGATCTTGACTTCGCCTTCGGGAATCTTTCCATCACGCTGTCATCTACGAACAGCAGGTATTATTCCGTGATCTAATCTTATTGTCCATATTGTCCAATATGTTCAATCTATCTGGTGTGCTAGTTGTACTTACACCTATTGCTATGATTATGCTATGTTTGATATGTTATATGATTTTGAATCATGCTATGATCTATGATATGAGTTTGTATCATGCAAGTTTGTTTAACATGCTTAATCTAGTTGTTCAGTTCATCATGATTTATTTTATGGAATTAATCTGAAAATTGCCTAATATTTTAACAGTAATGATGATGATGACGACATATGTGCAACCAAACGGCGCGTGTGTGTCGTCCATGCATTGCATGCCACCCACAGTCCCACACCGATCGACCTACCACCTACCTAGGGCTTGTTTGCTGCTTGCATTGCAATATAATTGGGCAAGCAAGCTGTCATGCTCGATCGATCATCAGACAGACAAGGGATCCTACTAGCTCCAGATCGACATCTGAAATTATATATTGAATGCTTAGACAAGCAGGGCATGCATGCAGCACATTGCTAGTAATAATAAGCTGAAGATGCTTGATACGATCGTCAAGTGATCGACGGCGGCGGCGGCGGCTGTGGGAGGGAGGCCTGATGATGACGACGAAGCAGATTCCTCCTTCCTTCCGCGCATCGCATCTTCACTTCAATCCAATTCCTCTCGAGACCGGCCGGATGGCGTTCGTGCATGTGTGCGTGTCTCCCCAACGCTCAACACCTACTATACGCAGGTAACGCAGCTAGGGATCGGAGAGGGTGGAGACCTGCTGCCTGCCGGCGCTGCCGCCGTGCCACGAGGCCATGCATATGATGGTCGGGCTAGCTCTCGTGCCATTGCCAACTGACGCCACATGCATTCCCACATGGCCAGTTGACCGTACACTATATACTCATATTTATATACTCACTCCGTTCTAAAAAATAAATAATTCTTACATCCCGATAAGTTAAACATTACGAATTTTGACTAAAATTATATAAAAAAATACTTAAACTTATGAGACAAAATAAGTATTATTAGATTGGTTATGAAATAAATTTGTATAGTAAATTTATTTCGAGACATAAATGATGATACTTTTTTTTGCTATAAACTTAGTCAAAGTTGATATAGTTTGACTAGCACGCTTCCTATAATTACATATTTTTTAAAACGGAGGGAGTAATAACTAGCTAGGCTTGGCATCTCGCAGCTAGCTGCTACGAAGGAAGAAGCCCAACGGCCGGCCAAATCATGTGTACGGCCATCCCACACACGTACGCTGCATGTACTGCTTCAGCAGTTGCAGGCAGCGAGACATTTCGCACTAGGGTCTTGTTTAGATTGCGTAAAAAGGTGGATCAAAATTTGGAGGGAGCTTTTTTTTTTTCCTTTTAAACGGAGGGAGGCATCAAGGGCCAGCCAAGAAAAATCAAGCTCGCTGGCCTGGCGCCGTCCATGGTGGCCATTGATTTCCATTTGTTTGTGGGCCAGATTTTGGCCCAAAGGGCGGCTAAAAGCCCTCCCATGGTAACGCAGAGTGCCATGCCAAAACGAATTTAAAACCGACGCGTCAGACTCATTGATTCAATCAAGCATGATGAAATTACAAACAGCAACCTTTTACTACTGCTGCACCAGCTTAAATAGTACCCTCGTCCATAATTTTTCACTTTCACCATTCGGTCCGTCGCCTCCTGTCGTGGCTATTATTATGTTGAAATATTTACCTATATATATTTTAGTGTTCAATATAAGGACTTATATGGGTTTTCTAATGATATTTATTTGCAGAATCTCACTATCATAACAATTTGTTTTAGAATATGTTTCACGTGAAGATATGCATGCACCTCTAGAACTATCCCACTATTCATCTTATCTTCGGCTCTACGACTTATAACCGTGATGAAGATCGGTCCATCTCAAAATTGGTTCCTTGTCACCTACTTCTCTGTCCAATAAAAACTACCGTCATAGGATTCGTGTTGGTCAAACTTTATCTAATTTAACTAGATTTTAAGAAAAATATTAGCAACATTTATATGTCCAAAGTACGATGGTTTGTTCAGCTTTTTGGACAGCGGCCTAATTCTATCGCTTGCTTGGTGTCACACACACCTCACAGAATCGGCTGTAGTCAAAGTCTTGAAAAGAAGAGGCATCACGACTTACGCCTCGTTCAGTTGCAATGCAACTTGCAACTTTTTGCAACTTTTTCCAATCTCTCTCCATCACATCAATTTCTACCCGCATATATAGAGCATTAAATATTAGTAAAAAAATAACTAATTACACAGTTTAGTTGTAAATCACGAGATGAATCTTTTGAGCCTAGTTAGGCCACGATTGGACAATATTTGTCAAATATAAACGAAACGCTACAGTACAGGGAATGCAAGTTTTTCACCAACTAAACAAGGCCTTAGCTTCACGTGGCACGGCTCAGGCAATGCCAGTGATTCAGAAACTACGCATCGCATTCCCGCACGGCTCAGGCAATGCCAGTGATTCGGAAACTACGCATCGCATTCCCAGTAGGTAAAATGAACAGTGCGATTTCGATCTTTGGTTGCCATCGCAGCG
The DNA here is from genome assembly GCA_015844335.1 of Chrysopogon serrulatus. NCBI lineage: Eukaryota > Viridiplantae > Streptophyta > Magnoliopsida > Poales > Poaceae > Chrysopogon > Chrysopogon serrulatus. The sequence continues at coordinate 14,808 of JADLZL010002030.1, forward strand.
TACGGTGGCAACAGGACAAACCGGTGTGCCTTTGTTGTCGCGGATGCACGTCACGTACATACATGCGTGGCATGGCATGACGCGATTCGTTCGTTCTCGAGTCGCCGTCGATCGAATGGTCAGTAAAGACGGTACACATACATACAGCAGTCGCACACAGTGAGACATACATACACGCCCCATAAACTGGTGCCTTGTCGCACGTATAATCAGTGTATGTACGCGCGTGGTACGGTAGTACTTAGTAGTATACTGCTGCTGTATCGAGCATGCAGGCAGAGCTGATCAGATGTATTGTAGGGTGAGTAGTTCTTCACCCGAAAAATAAGATGTAAGTAGGAGTTGGAATGATACTGTCAACTCGTGACTTGACCGGCGCTCGTAGGTAGGCCGGTCGATCTATATATGGTACTCCGTCTGTCCTAATAAGCGCTCATCTAGCATCTCGTACTTATAGAATTTAAAGTTTGACTATATTTATTAAAAATGGTACTAATATTTACATATCTAAACAAATTTACTATAAAAATATAAGTTATGATTAATCTAATGATACATATTTTGTTTCATAAGCATTACTCTTGTGTATATACTTTAGTCAAACACGTAAAATTGTTTGACTTCTCGAAATGTGTTATGAGCGCTTATTTCGGGTTGGAGGGAGTACACTAGGTGAGAGTTGACAGTGAAGACGTGCCGCTGCATTTTAAATAGGCCAGACTGAGCTCACAAGTCAACACCAACTAACGTGTAAGGATTTTGTTTTTTGCAACCAACGTGTAAGGATGCTATGAACACTACGTCAAGACTGGTCTGGTGTCAAGCGCCAAGCCCTTTCCACCTGTGTATGATATATGGATCACTCTCAAGGCCTGATGACCGATCGATCCAACGCACGTAGCGCCCATACCGGCTTGGAAAGAAATCCAAACAAGACCAAACTAAAGCGGCAATCCAGCCAAACAGAGCCATAGTAAGATGCTGCAAAATCAGTTTTTTAACTAATCACTCCGTTATTTACCATTCTCCTTATTCCTATGCGACCTTATCTGATCCCTCAAAGGTACAGGTCATCAGCTTTCCTCAGCCCCAGGATGCACACCACCAATGCATCGGCTAGTACACAGACCATTTCTCTTGACACTGGCGTTTTATTTCTACTGGCGGTTTCTCTTTAGAATAGCCTGTAGAAATCGACCCTATTTCTACAGGTGGTTCTTTTAAGAAACCGCCAAGTAAAATCGATTTTTTGGCGGTTTTCTTAAGGAACCACCAGTGGAAATCGACTATTTCTACTGGGCGGATTTCTTAAGGAACCGCCAAGTAGAAATCGATTTCTACTAGCGGTTTCTTAAGAAATCCGTCAAGTAGAAATAGTTTGAAATTAATTTTTTTTGAGTTTTTCAAACTTCTTCAGATGGAGAAACTCCCAAAATAAAAGTTGTAGATCTTGAAAAGTTATGAAACTTTGTAGTTGACAACTTTTTCATTTGAAATCATCTTTTTATGGAAAACTACGAACGAAATTTTCAAATTTAAAATTCAAATTTTATAAATGACCTCGGATGGAGAAACACTCTAAATGAAAGTTATAGATCTCGAAAAGTTATGAAACTTTGTAGTTGAACATTTTTTCATTTGAATTCGTTTAGACCCCGAAATATTGAATTTACTCTCGGTTTGGGATAATATGTGGGGAACCGAAATGAGATATAGGCACAAGTGACGTGTGGGTGGAGTGGTAGAGGGGGATACGCACGAGGCCGAGGTCACGGGTTCAAATCCCGTCAGCCGCATAGCGCCCGATTTTACGCGAAAAAATACGTGACTTGCGACTTTGACGGAGACGGACGGACGGGTGTGCCTCTCCCGGTTTCAAAAATATTTTTTGTCTTTTTAAAAATATTTTTACTATTTTTTAGGTGTTTTTTCGGGCAAAGATTTCTACAGGCGGTTCCTTAAGAGAACCGCCTGTAGAAATCCATTTCTATTGGCGGTTTTCAACCAACCGCCGGTGGAAATCGGCCATTTTCACCGGGCCTCTCCCCCTAGCGGTTGGGAAAAACGCCAGTGAAAATAGGATGCAAACTGCCTGTGGTGGTGTTTTGTGTACTAACGGATGGCTGTTGCCTCCCTTCCCTGCCTCCTGTCCTTGAACACATGACACATTGAACTCATCTCTGACACCATCGGCTGCACCTCCCGTCCTGTCCTATCCTGTCCCCAATAGAAAAAAAAGAAGAAATAAAAAAGGGTCGCCATTCTCACCAGCCACCGACGCCACCACCCAACCCATACGGCACTTGGGGTGGTTTTTTATTTAAGAAAAAGATGCTACAATAAAAATCATTCTAACACTAGATAAATATTCCTTAAGTAAATATGTTATAGCGTAGTAAAACTTTTTTTTGATATAAAAAGAACACATACCTTATGTTCCAATATGATCCAATAAATTAGTCTGTAGTAATATGATCAATTGAAACACAAAAAAGTTGTTACAAAGAAAGCTAGTAATAGTTTTTTCATCCTATAGTAACATAAGTTGATGTTATTATACCCCTCCATTTACCCCTCCATTGTAGTAGCGTTATTATAAGCCTTTGATCTTCAATAATCGACATAGAAGTAGCAATGCATGATGGTTGTGAGCGTGTGTCCTTGCTTTGCACCAAAATTGGGGCGGATCAGTGACATCGACTGATTGGGTGACTGTTGACATCTCTTAATGTTATCTCTAGCAACGGCGCTAAAAATGCTTGTAAGCATAGCATCGCTACTAGAACGCCAAGTTGTCATCCCCAGCCATAACACCAAGGGGTGTGGTATTAAATCGTACCACCATTTAGAATATAGAAATAGTATCCAAGCGCACAAATCAAATACCATTGTAGCATTTTACCTGGAGTATTACCAGGTTGTCATTTATATTTTCCCAAAGGAAGGTCTACATGGCATACGTGTAAGGTAGCATGATAATCTAGAGTGTAATGGATAGGCATAACCATGTCCTCACTACTCAATGCAGGGGTAAGTCACAATATAAATGATAAAGATAAGTATAAATCATCAGCATAAACAGATAGAGACTCCTAGCTATATTATTAGGGTTACTAGCAAAACATCGGGAGATATTCCTATGTTATTCCTAGCTACATATCAATGTATATATGGTTAGTGCACTACACTTAGTAGTCATAGCTAAGGTTAGCATTATATCTATTCATAATGGACATACTATGGAAGTTTGAGAACATAACACGTCCTTCCTTCGTACAAAAGCTCTACTGTGCCTATAGACAGGGTTTGGACTATATAGAACTCAACAGAAGTGTCACACCCGCGATCTACCAAGCCCGGACTATAGGGTGTATTCGCAGATAAACAACGTATAAGCACCATGCTTACACAGTGTTCACCACTCACCCAACGATCAATTAGATGAGCGCTATACGAACCTATGAATAAGTATAATGTCAATCTAGCTATACTAAACATATAACCACAATAGACAAAGAACAATATAACTATGAATATAAGTAGATAAGTATTCATCAATTCAATTGTAGCAATCATATAAATATACAATGATAGAGAATAAAGATGAGAGGAGGTAAGAACTATACTAAATCCAAGCTCTTAATGGCTCTGGAATCCAAGCCTTCGCTTGCCTCCCTCTAGTTCTAACTAGCTATCTAGGCCCTAGCTAAGGAGCTCTGATTAGGGTTTCTGGCTGATGATCGGACTTCGAATGAGGAATGAATGAATATGCCCCTCTGGGGGGTCCTGCCCTCCTTTTTATAGCCCTGGACGATGTTTGTGAGCCATCGAATCAAACCGACTTTGACATTGAAACCCTAAGGCGGTGGAGCAACCTGGGCGAAGCGGGCCCCGAATGGGCCAGGGCCCAGATCGGCTGGTCTGGGGTGGGACCGGCTGGTCCCCCTGGTGGCCGCTGGCCCTCCGCTTCGGTGTGGTGTCTTCTGGCCTCTTCTAGAATCTTCCTATGTTGCTGCGGTGTCCGATTTCCCGTTCTATGTTCTGATAAGCTCCTAGGTTTGCATCTTTTCCAGTTTACACCTGTAGAAATAGTAGAACACCAAAACTCTTGGAATTCTGTCAGTGCAAACCCTATACCTACTTTGGTGATCACAATTGCATCCTTTTCCATGGCTAGTTGATGGTTGAATTCATACAATAACGACCGTTAATAGTGACCATGCGTAGGTCGACCAACCCCTTCCTAGGGCCAATTATTCGGGCCATCTTTGACAAGTGGGTCCCTAGATGTTAGTACTCTCCAAAATATGTGTGAATACTTTATTTTGAACAAAATATGTATGAGAAATGTTGTAATCCTTCTTTGTTCAGGAGATGTTTGGTGGTCAGATTATGCAATGAAGGTCAACGGACACATACCATACACATCAAAAGCCAAGATTATCTTTTCAGGTGGTTTCTTCATGGGTGTTTTTTAAATAGCAATATCATGTTAATAAATTTTCTTAAGAGGTTACTCGGGAAGGAATACAATAATTGCAACATACCAACCACTGCACCTTCAATACATTGCCTTGAGGACTAAGAACATTGAAGAAAGATTGCTAAGATGGAAATTGTGGTATAAACATGAAACACATAAAAGTATAATCAAGTTTGCAAAAAAAATTAGAATTCTACTCCTTGATGTGATGGCTCTCACGGCTTGGGTCTCAACCATTTCATATGGTCTACTCATTGGGATTTGGTGAGCTTGCTGTTAGTGAGGAGAGGGGAGTTTCATCTATCTAATATCTAGTAGCTTAATATTAGTATCCAAATAATCTCCCCTTCGTGGGTTTTGCTTCCATGTTTAAACTAGGTGTGGCAAATGATTAGGTTTCCAAACTTCTAGCTAGGTTATCTCGGAGTAATTACATCACCCGTAATGATTATGCATAACAAGATAGAAAGATATGTTTTTGTTTAGCTATGTTGCATATTTTTTTGTTTATTCATCTATGAATTTTGTGTCGCCTTTGTTAATGTTTGGGGGCCTTTGCTAATACATTACCATTATAGGCACAACTTGATAAAACATAATGGCTATTGTCGTTACAAAGATGCCAATGTCATTGTTCCACTCTTTTCACGAAATTGCTCTTTTGACTTAGCTACTAGCCACCTCACGTTAGTTTTAGATGGTCCAAAATCGGGTCAATCACGTTTATTAGAAGTTGATAATAGAGTGGTTGTACCAACCAAAACTCATCTACATATGATTGTAACACTTGCTGATGTACCTCATAGTTGGGTTGTACCTAGTCGTTCAAATCTTACCTCCATCTCGGTAACATCACTGGTGTTAGGTATGAAAGGAGCTTGCCATATTATCATCATTCTACAGAGCGTCACCAAATAATCCCCTTTGGAGCTTTCTTTTTTTTATGGGTATTACAATCTTGTGGGTGGTTAAGGTTTTATGCGTGTTTGTAGGTTTCTTAGATTTAACAAGCTATCCGATAAGCTAGCAAGTTATTTCCATGTCCACTCGATACTTTTTGGCATTTGATTTTGTGCCATCAAATTGTTTTGGTTCACTTTAGACAAGGTAGTGTTGGAGTTTTTGTATTATTTTTTTTCCAATATAAGAACATGGCTAATGATCCTCAAAAGGTTCCATGCATCTTATTTGAAAGGGTGTTGCCTCTTTCTACTTGATAAGTTTCTAAGTCATGTTTCTAGGTTTGAAAAGAATTACCACTTCTACTATCTTTGTTTTGTTTGGCATCACCACAATGATTTGGCGGTAAGATAAATAGATCGAGATGGAGATGGATGTGTCGAAAGTACCTATTTTTGAGCTTATACATTAATTTGTATGTGTCTCCGAGCCAAAAAAAGGAAAGAAAAAATGATACATGCATCCAATTCATAATTGGAATGGCTCATGAATGATAATATGTTCGGTAAAACATGGGGCTGGATTGATGGTAGTGCATATAGCAGCAATATGTGTTTGTAAGGTATGCAACAAATAAATACATGTAAATGCAGAGTAGCAAATTAAAGCTAATATAGCTAGTTACATATCATTTGCCACCATGGACTTGTACCTAAGAATGGGCTTGGAATGGATTAATTATGACCCCTATACATATTCCTACGACAAAGTTGAGTCATCAATAATTTTGTGGTAAGCATTGACTACATGCCAAAAAAATTACACAGTAGAAAACATATAGCCAAAGCAAGATCTGAAACACAGATTTTTCAAGCGTTACTATAGTTCCAAAATTAAAGCAAAGTAGCTAGGTAGTAAATATCAAATTTAGCCAGTAATCATTGTCATCTAAACTAGGCAACATGGACGGAGATGTCTATTCATTGTCATCCAAACTAGACAATATCAATAGACATCTCCTGTCCATATTGTCTAGTTTAGATGAAAAATGATTACTCGCTAAATTTGCTATTTACTGCCTGGCTCCTTGGCTTAAATTTTGGGACTAAATTAATGCATGAAAATCTTTGTTTCATATCTTTGTTTGGACTATGTGTTTTCCAGTGCATAATTTCTTGGCATTTAATCAATTTTGACCAAAAAAATTATTGACAATAAACTTAATTGTAAAAATATACATAGGGTAGTATTTAATCCATTCCATGCACATTCTAAGGTATAAGACAGTGGCAACAAATGATTCGTGACCAGGTAGTAGCTTTAAATTTGCTACTCCTCATTCACCAAGTATTTATTTATTTCATACCTTACGAACACATATAGCTATTATATGCACTACCAAGATTCCAATCCACACATTATACATAACTTAATTATCACTCACAAGCCATTACAATTTTGAATTGGATGATGAGTTCAAGTATAGAAATGTATAGCACTGATCACTAGGACATTTGGCTATAATGAACTTATCACTGGTTGTATCAATTTTTCTCACTTTTCCATGTTCTTACTTGGAGACCTTTAGAAACATACAAATTAATATATAAGCTCAAAAGGTCCTTGACACAACCATCACCATATCCAATCTATGTATCCTACCACTAAATCATCGTAGAGGGGATGATGCCAAGCAAAACTGTAACACCCCCGGTGTTACGTTAGACTAAACCTGCCATGTCATCATCATCATTGCATGAGCATTCATGATTAGAAAACCCTAATGAGAGTAACTAAAACAAGTTTATTTAATGTTAGGGTTTGGTTGTGCTCTTTTATATCGTATGTGTATATGCATGTCATCAAACTTCACTCACAATTTTACTTTTATTTATAAAAGTGATCAACTAAAAGCAACCTTGGTGTGTATAGTGTTTGGCTAACCTTGACTTACACCCTAACCAAGTTTTACAAGTCAAATGATGCAAAAGCGAGAACAAAAATTGAATTTGAAATCCGGATCCCAAAACCCTAACCCTAGTGGTTGTGTTGGAATTCGAATTTCATTTTCAATTTTGGTGAGCTAACCGTAATTAATTTTGTAAATAAAAGTTGCTAACCAATGGCACCATTTCAAAGTATGAAGTTTGTACTTTGAAAATATGCCATTGGTTGGGTTTGAAAAAGTGCCACAACTTCATTAATTAATTGCCCAAAAATCCAAGTTGAAAATCCTTTTCAAAATCCAAATTTTTAAAGCCTTTTTGCCCCTTTTACAATTTCACCTCAAAATATTCAAAATTTGGGAAAACTTCAAAAATACAGTTTGTGCATCTCTTTGAGCTCTACAACTTTGGTATATAAAGTTTTTCAAGTTTTTGAATAGAATTTGAAGTAATTTCAAAAGTTGTTTGAATTGCAAAATGCCCTCTTTTGAGTTTTAAACTCAATTTCAAAAAATTATTCAGTTTCATGAAAAACTTTCTACATGAAAGTTGTAGATCTTGATAAATGGAACAACTTTTATTTTTATAGATTTTCATCTTTTATTCAAATTTTGGGAGTAATTTGAAAAGGGAAACGCTGAGGTGGCACTGTGCTACAGTACTCCGAGGGGGGTGTTTTGGTTTTCTCTTCCTCCCCATCCCTCCCTGTCGCCGAAGGGCGTGGCAGGCGTTCCCGCGCCTTCCCCGGACAACGCGCGCCACCGAACACTTGGCCGGAGCCGTGAGGTTGCCAGCAAGCTTATCGACTCACCTACGCCCTATAAAAACCCAGTGCCAGCCATCACCATATCCGTTTTCTCCCTCTGTTCACCGCCGGCAGTCATCTCCATCGCCCGCGAAATTCACAGCCCTCCCATCTCCTCTGTCCAATTGTTTTAGCAAGCAATTCCGCAACTTTGTTGTGACTGCAAAGAACCAAGTCCCAGCTCTTGACATCCTCTGCATCGTCCGAACGTGGTCATCTTCTTCCTCTCCGGTCGCCGGACGCCGCCGTGAGCACACCCCCGCCGTCCATAGCCTTGCGGTGCTTCTCTAGCAAATCAATTCCTTGTCTTGGGCCGTCTTTGACCACTGAACATGGTCGGCTCAATCTTTTTCACTTGATCAACGTCTGAATCTGCAGGAACGCCGTCGTCTCTCTCGATTCGCGCCGCCGTCTCCGCCATCGCCGGTGACCAGAGCATCTTTATCGTCGTCGTCCGTCGAATCCGGTGATCGTTTGGCAGCCTAAGTGAGTTCTTGGTTCGGTTGTGACAGGTGTCGCGGTCTCTACCACGTCGTATCGGTAGGGAACACCGTTGCACCCCATGAGCCGCACGTCGCCATCCGCCATAGCCATCGGTGTGGGTGCTTTCGGTGAGCCGCAGGGAGATGAGAAGTAGCTCGATAGATCCACCGGAAGATGCTGAGTGCGGGGTTGTGGTTGGTTACGCCAAAGGGTCGCCGTCGGCGTGGACCGCCGTCGATCGCCCCGCCCGCCTTTCACCAGGCGGAGAAAAGAGAAGGGAAGGGGGGGCCGACGCTACGGGGCCGTTGTGGCGAGCCGTAGAGAGGGAGAGGCGTGCGGGCCTAGTTGGGCCGGGCCGCTCGCCCCTGGCGTTAAGCGTTAAGGCAGGCAGGCGTGTGGGCGGGCCGCCACAAAGGCCCGCAAGGGAAGGGTTTTGGTTTTCTTTTTCTAATTTAATTTCCAAATGCTGTCTTTTCATTTTTTTGTTAGAATTTCATTTGGGCAAGCAAAAATGTATAAAAATATGCTCTGTGTTCCTTGAGTAATGCTCTGTATAGGAAAAATACTAACTTCAGTTTTCCTGTAACTTTTGTTTATAAATAAAATTGCTCTTTAATTTGATAAATACCACTTCCATGATTTTTAATAATTAAAATATAAGTCCAAAAATCATGAAATTTGTTTTGTGTGCTAATTAGATGATAATGATCTTAATTATGAAGTTTGATCATGTTTTGACTAAGTTTTGTATTATGCTTAATTAATGCCTTAATTAATTAATCATGTGGTTAATTAGGGTTTAATTAATCTCCAATTAGCAAGTTAATTAGTGGCTTTCAACGACTGTAAAAATGGTCAATAAATTAGTAATTAACTTTAATCACTATTAGGGTTGCTTGATTTTGGGATTGAGTGATGACCCTAGGTCATTAACCCCTAATGACCTTCGGCATTTTATGTTGATTGCGTATCGTTAGTCCGTCGTCGTCGACGCTAGCTATACCTTCTTAGTGCAACTATACCGTGAAGGAAAGTTGTACTCAAGATAGGTTAACAATCGTTGCATCATTATCGCATGCTCTTTTTATTACTGCATTGTGATCATGCATCTCAATCGTGTAGCCGTGCCGTCTGAAGAAGGTGTTCGGCGTGAAGAGGTTGGTCCTGATCTCAACAGTGTCATCACTGCTCCTAACTCCATCGAGCCCCAAGGCAAGCCCCGGATGCATACAAACCCTTCCTTGTATTTCAAAAATCTTTATATCGTATGTTGATGATGTGATGCATTAGGTAATAGGAGTTGTGTGATATCCTACTTTGGTGCATTTACCGTACCTTGCTATACACTCTGAATACCTGTTTTGATTTCGCAAATGCTAGTGTATGCTTAGTCTTGCTGATAGCCTAGGCTTTACAAATAAAACGTTTTCCAAAAATGTGATAACAATATCCCCGTTGAGGGCAATTACGAAAACCTGATGTTACTTGTTGGTATCTCTTCACTTTGATCGGGTCAAGGGTACGCAACAAGAGCATGATGATGAGTAAATTGAGACCGGGTGGAGTGACTTGCATCAGGAAGGGCTAGTGCCCTGGTGTAGTGTCGTCCACTTGTGAGTCGGTTAAGGACCGTCCGTTGTTTGGCCCTGGGATCATGAGGTTATTGGATAGTACTAGTCGCATGCTAATGGCGGTAAGCTCCCTTGTACTATCTTTGACGAGAACGGATAACCGGGACGAGTGTAGCGTGTACCCATCCTACGGGGCCACCGTGGAAGGGGACCGCGGCGTAGTGAGATGGTGTACTGTACCTTGTGGCTAGGACCCGTTCTGGTCGGGAAAAATGCAAGTGTGAGTTGATGTATGTGAGATGTTTGGTCCTGCATACATCGTGTGGCTAGGAAGCCCCAGCTGGGTATATTAAGTGATTCGAATCGTCGTGTGCTCCACGATATGGGAGCCGTGATCCGAGTCCCGGCATCGTAGTAATGATGAAAGTGAGAATGAAAGGTTTTGAATTCGGTACATGGTTGACAAGTGATTGATGTAGTAAAATTAAGGACTGGCTTAGTCTCTTTTTGCAAAAAGGTGTCTTTTGATCTTGCTAAAGCCTTACCTTGATTCCTATTAGCCAGCATTCCTGAGTCTTTTCCCTAATTTTTTTAGTCGGGTAAGTCTTGCGGAGTACTTTTGTACTCAGGGTTTGTTCGACCCCTGTTGCAGGTGAACCGCATGGACAAGTGTGCTACGGCCCTTGTTGCATGACGGTGATCGAGGAAGAGTCTGAGGAGTAGATTGTGTGGCCCGTGGGCGGGGTACTTTTTTGTTGTGTGTTTGTAATAAGGTTAAGTAATGATACTTCCATTTGTTTTGTAATAATGCTACTCTGGTTTGTATAAGTTTAACAAAAGGTTTGCAAATTAAGTTATTGTAAGTCTTCCGCTACTACGGTATTTTGTATGAAAACTGTTATAATCTTTTGTGATGTCTCTGTAAGTATCGATCCTGGAGTGATCGTGGTTTATCGGGGATCCACCCGACAGAACTCTTTTAGGTTATGTGGTACACAAGTATGACTGACAGAGGTTTTAGGGACAATGTCAGGTGCTTGTGGGCCATATAATTTAGAAGGTTCTGCCACAAAAACTAAGACTATAGAAGCAGGCATTTGTTTCAAACCTAGAAACATGACTTAGAACCTTAGCAAGTTAAAAAAGACATCCTATAATTTCAAACAAGATGCATGGACACGCAAGGAAACCTTTCGCTAATTATTACCTCCCATCTTATATTGGAAGAAAACAAAAAAAAACTCCGTCACTAGCATGTCTAAGTGAACCAAAAGGATGGCACAAAATGAAATCGCCAAAAGTATTCAGTTGACAAATGAACAACATGCTAGCTTGTTAGATACCTCATTACAGCTAAGATTACCTAGAAACATGCATAAAACCTTAATCATCCGCCAAATTGTAAAATCCATGGAAACAAACCTCTCTTAAAGTGGATTTATTGGAGAAGCTCCGTTGGTTGACGAAAAATATGGTGAGTTCCTCTCGATCGTCGGGGAGGTCACTGGATTTGGGGAAGACGAAGACAAATGTGAGGTGGCTACGACAAGAGTCACGAGAGCCATTGCGTGAAGTAAGAAAGAGGCATTGGTCATTTGAATAGGGTCGACTCATATATATAGGTGGCATCTTTGTAACGGCAGTGGACGTTACGTTTTATCAATTTGTGCCTATATTGATGCTATCTTAGCAAAAGACCCAACATTAACAAAGGCAGCACAAAACCTGCTAATGCAAATCTATACTATAAAAGAGCCAATAAATTAGAAACTGTTTGTTACTAAAAAATTTTCTACCTATATTAGACTGACGGGTGGACCCATAAAAAAAGAACATTACTTTGACAAACGGACCCAGTCAGAAACTCATTTACATTGACAAATGATGCTGTTATGGAAAGCCGATCCATAGAAACTTTTGTCACCGTCCGTACCCGCGCGCTCGTCTGCATACCCGTGCGCCGTGCGCGCGTACGGCTGCCTGCCGAAACGTCGGGATATGTCCCCGCTGCCATCCCGCGCCCAGTCGCCGCTCCATCAATTCCCGTCCCGCAGCGGATGCCAGTTGCCAGGAGCGACGGCGCGAAGTCACAGGGGAATCAGTTCCCGTGCGAAGATAACCCACGCAGGGGTCGGAGAAGCCTCCGGCAGATCCACCAGTGGCGAAGGCGGCGGCGGCCCGGAGGCGAAGATAACCCACGCACAGCACCTTGAGGCGCTAGGTAATCCTCGACGACAAGTTCATACTTCGATCGGCGGCGGGAAGCGGTGGCCTGGAAGACCCTCACGCGGGGCGCAGTCATCACGAAGAGCATGACCTCGGCAAACCATGCCCGCAGGCGGCGGAGCCGTATACTTCGTCCCCGAGCCTGAGTGCGCCGACGAACGCTGGACGAGGGGGTGCGCCGCCGATTGCCAAGCTGCTGGTAACTCCGGCGACCTCCACGTCCAGCGCGCTGGGCAGGCCCATGCGTGCGGTGCCCCTGCTTTATTTGCTCTACTATGTCATCATAACATCATGCTGATGTCATATACTTCCTTTTCCCTTAGAAAATAAAATCAGGAAATACACAGTTTGATGGATATGATGCCTCAAACATTAATGTTTATTATTTTACTGCAAATATTTTCATTGATGGATTGATGCTTATCACTTGATTTACTGAAAACTGAAACAAATTGCCTCAATAATTAATATTCAGTAGAGACTAAATAACTATTTTGGTGAATTGACAATCCATCGTGTGTCAGCTATATACAGGTATATATGCAGTACGCCATTTCTTCAAACTTCACCAATGGATAAACGTGTGGATGGTCATCGTAATATTCAACAAGGTAATTTGCATTTTAACAGATTAAAAAATATATAATATAATATATAATTATATCCTGATTCTATTCGCGTCTCGTGAGAATGTAAAAGTATCTTATTATAATGTTCAACTTTTGTTGACTATAGCTTGCTTGTCTTTTTTTATGGATCATGAAAGACGCCAATGTAAAAACCATCACAGTCGGAAGAGCTATGCTGCATTGCCTAATGATAAGAAGGAAGAACTTCTGGCCAAACAGGCGTGAATACAACGTAATCGAAGGGGCTCGTTTGAAAGCAGAGGTCAAAGCAGCCAGTTTGGTTGAATCTTCTCAGCTTAATATTAACCAACAAAACATCCAAGGTTCCTTTTATATTTATTATTTATTATTTATTATATTATCTTGATCTCCATTTACGAGCGTTACTTCATTTTAGATATTTCTTGAAGATTCTCCATGGCAATGTGCATGTCTGCACTGTGAAATATGATTGGATTTAATAAACGGTGTTTGAGATGTCTAAAGGTTGTAACAAGTCGGGCGCTAGCAAGTAGGACCCCGAAGCGCCCTCCCAACGGGCGACTTCGGGGCGATGGCGCCGCCCAGCCCCCTCCCTCGCGCGGCCTTCTCCGGCCGCGTCGCCGTCTCTCCTCGGTGGCGGCGGCGGGGGCGCAGCGGCGGTGGATCCTTGAGGGAGCCCGTCGGCGCCCTTGGTCCACCCCTCCTCCCCCTCTCCTCCCCCCTCCACCTCTCCTCGTCGGCGTCGGTGGCCGTGGCGGCGTCCCGGCGGATCCGCCGGGCCGCGCTCGGATCTGGTGTCCGCGCCTCGTCCCTCCCCGCCCGCCGCCGCACGCATCTTGGCTTCCTCGGTCAAGGGCGGGCGGGTTGGCTTTCGTCTCCGCGGGGGGTCGTGCTGGCCTCTGGGGTGGTGACCGGCTGGATCTGCTCCCCAGGGAGTGGATGCGTGTTCCCCAACCCCGGCCGGGTGGCGCCGGCGTGCTCCTCCCCTGGGGCCGGCGGTGGCGAGGGGTCGGCTGCCCGGCCGGGTGGGCCCGCGGGTCTGGGCTTCGCCGTGCTGCCCAATGGGGGGCTGGGGGCTCGCTTCGTTACGGCCTTCCCCTCGCTGCGTCGGCCGAGCCGTCCCGGCGGCCATGTGGGGCCTAGCCTGCTGCGTGTGGCCTCAACGTGTGCTTGCCCAGACCGCGGTGGTGTGGGCAGCTGCGTTGGCGGTGCGCCATCGACGCCTTGGTGGCGTGGATGGCGTTGCCTTGCCCGTTCGCATTCCGCTCCTTGGGGAGGTTGGCGTGGGGCGGGCAGGCTCTCTGCGCTTGGAAGGGTGGCGCTTGGCGAAAGCCGTGCCTTTGGCCGACGGTGACGACGCTAATGGCGCCGTTCCCCTCCTTGGAGGCATCTGTCATTGCGCCCCCCTTTCCGGCCGGCGTGGAATTTCTAGGTGAAAACCTTGCCCTTTTGGGCAGGCAACGGCGGCACTCCCTGCGTCGCAGCCCCTCCTGAGGGCGTTGCCTCTGAAGTTGGCTTCTGCCCGCGTGCCAGGCTGCCTCCTGTTGCACGGATCGTCGCCGCCGCCTTGGTTTGGTCGTCTCGCTACACCTATTTGGGCTTCATGTTTCTCTTCACCTAGTTTGTCCAGTTAGTGCGTGTTGTAGCCGTAGTCGGGGTCCTTTCCGGTGGATACTTTGCCACCGTGGTGTTTTCTGGCGGATGCTTTGCCGCCGAGGGGTCTTCTGGTGGATGCTTTGCCACCAGGGTCGCGTTTCCGGCGGATGCTTTGCCGCCGATGTCGCGGAGGTTTCGTTTCCGGCGGATACTTTGCTGCCGGGGGGCTTCTACGGGTAAGTTCTCCTCGCCCGTGGTCCTGAGGGCTCTGCCCCTTAGTGACTCGGAGGAGTGGTTGGAGTTTGAGGTCCTGAGGGTGTTCCGGCGGATGCTTTGCCGCCGAGGTGGTTCCGGTGGATGCTTTGCCACCGTCGTTCTTTACGGCTTCGCTCGCTGCTGGCTACTTGGGTGTAGAGATCTTTGTTTTAGGTTCAGCTTCTTTGGGGTTGTTAGGTGGAGGGTCCCCCCCCCTCATTTTTTTCTTGCTTTGTGTTTGTGTTGAGGTTTTTCGTTGGTAATCCATGGATTACCTACTTAATCCTTGTGTATCCATTATGTGTAGGTCTATTGACCACTCTCTTCTGCTTAATGAAAAACGGGCTATATCCCCGGTCTCAAAAAAAAAAAAATAAACGGTGTTTGAGTTCCTCACGTCTAATTCAGAGTTTCGTGCAGCAGTTTCAGTTCAGAGCAATCCAAGTATGCAACAAGGTAGTTAAGAACGAGTCATAACATAATGATCCATAGTCATGTCTTTTCATTTGACTGAATTTCTTTGGGCATTGATCATCTTTATTTTTGTCTGGATGTACACTCTATGCTTTAGATAGCTTTTTAATGATGATAACCTGTGTTAGAAAAGTCGTTTATCTGTAAATTGCTCTAAAGCTTGATATGTAGTACAAATTACAGAAGTGTGTATGATTCTTTGATGCTAACAAGCCATACCATTGTATTAAAATAAACCACTGCTGTCAGTATTCTAACTTCTGCAATGAAGTCACACACACACTTGTTTCTTTTGATCATGAAAGGGATGCTTAAAGATAATACCACAATCTACTCTAATGGATATGTACAAAGGAAGTGCTCTTATGTCTAAACTAAGGAAAAAAATCTGCATGTATCCTGAGAAATGCATCAATAACTACATATATTGTTGATAAGGCATAAAATTGTTTTCTGGTCTACCGTTGGTAACTTGGTGTCTTGATATACCTGTTGCAATGCATTCATGCTTCAGTGTCACTTGAAACTGTCTATTATATGTATTCCATTAGTGTCAATATTTTATTTTCATAATTTAAAACATTCTGAAATTTCGTTTGTTCATTACAACCATAAACACGTGCGTATCGCATGTGCATTTCCACTAGTAAAGGAACAAAAATATCCAACATAGTTAGACAAAGTTGACATATCTTCCTAGCCACTAGTTATGCATACTACATCATTAGAGGTGATGTTGACACTCCAAGATAATCTAGCTAGAAATTTGGAAACCTGAACAATTGTCACATCTTAATAGCCATAGAAGGAAAACTCAAAAAGAGGATATTATTTGGATACTAAGACTAGCAAAGATATATAAATATGACGAGTCTTGGTGAAGACAAAAATTGCAAACCTAAACAATTGTCACACATTTTAATAACCATGGAAGGAAAACTCAAAAAGAGGATATTATTTGGATACTAAGACTAGCAAAGATATAGTTCCAAACAAAAGAATAGCAAAGATATATAAATATGACGAGTCTTGGGTGAAGACGACGAGGAGAGCAAGGGAGTGACGATGGACGCCATTATCGCTATTGCGTCACAGCAACGCAGCACGGCAGCAGCCCCATCGTCGTCACATAATTGGCCTGAAATAAGCGACAGACAGGATCAAACGGTCCATATTTGTCTCTGTTATTTTTGATTGAAGAGCAGCGATGGTTAAAACTAGCGGTGGGTAGATCCTTTTGCAACAGAAGGGTAAAGACGGTAACAAATAAAAGGTAAAATTTGGCCACACCTGCAGTCTGCAGCTACAAGGAAAGGAACAGTCTGAAAGCAATGCAACATATATGCAGCAAAGTCTAACTGAAGGTTTACTTCCCCTTATTATGTTTGAGTGCATCCAGGGCTATGAGAAGAGCTGAGATGTAAGCTGGGGTCGTTGCGACTGCGCCTGCAAGCATGGCCAAGCCAAAAGTGCATCGAGAGGCGCATGTGTTGTTGCTGGCTGCTGTTGTTTCTGCACATTTGTTTATATGATGTACGATATATGCATGCATGCTTGTATTTTTGGAGTGCGATCGATCGGTTCTTTTTCTTTTGTTTTTTGATTCCGAGTGCGATCGTTTTGTCAGCAAGTGAAGTGGATGAGGAATTTTTTAAAAGGAGCTGACTTGCCCTTGCCCCCTCCTATGCACCCTTCGCTAACTCTGAGAAATTCCATGTCGCTTGTCCTTCTCAACTCTCTCTCTCTCTCTCTCTCTCTCTCTCTCCTGTATTAGTAGCCACTGTCCATGATTTTTGACTGCCACTGTCCATGAGATAGATGGTTTTTGACTGTCACTGTGTCACCATGAGATAGATGGTGCAGAAACCTTCACGGAACAGACCTGATTCGATAAGGGATTTAGGCTATCTGCACTGCGTCCGCCATCGCCCGTCCGGGAAGCGCCGCGTCGGATGATTCCGGACGGAGGAGCTGCAGCGGCGTCCGGGCTGCTGCGTGGCGTCCGGAATCTCGCGCCCGACGCCAAACTCCGGCGTCGTACGGGGCGTCCGGGGAGCTCCTGCGTGGGCGCGGGCCCCACACGGCGTCGGCGCCCGCCGCAGCGGGAGGGAGGAGAGAGAAGGGAGGGAGGAGAGAGGGAAGCCGCCGCTTCGCCGAGGAAGCCGCCGCGCTGCTGAGCCGGGGCGGCTACGCCCGCCTGCCGCGTAAGCAGCGATTGAGCCGCCAGCGCCATGGCCGCCGCCGGGAGCTCGTGTCGAGGAGGGCCCGCCGCGCCGGAGAAGGGAGGAGCGGCCCTTGGCCACCGCAGCGTGCGCGTGGGAGGTGCCGCCGGAGCCCCGCGACGCAGGCTCGCGCCGCCGCGGTCGCGCTCGGCCGCTGCCGCGCTGGGCTCGCGCCGCCGCTGAGGAGACCGCCGTCGCTGCGGCTCGCGCCGCTGCCGCGCACGCAGGCGCCGTTGCGCGGTCCTCCACCGGCGCCTCAGCCGGAGCTTCGCCTCGGCTGCAGCTTGCTCTCGCCCGCGCCCGCGCTGAGGGAGGCGGGCGGGCGCTCTCGCGCCGGTGGCTGGGCGCACTGAAGCTGCTGCTCCGCTGGGCGCCCTAAGACGACGCCCTGCCGCCACTCGGGGACCACGGCCACGGCGGCAAGCGAAGCTTGGCGGGCAGCCGGTGGGCGGCCTAGCTCCACCGCAATGTACGCCGTGGAGACGGTGGTGGGCGGCGGCGGCTGGGCGCTCCATGTCGCTGCGGCTCGCGGGCGCTTGCGGCGCTGCACCCTACAAGGCTTCGCCGGAGGGAGCGAGCCGCCGGGACGTGGTGGTGAGAGGCGAGGGAGATAGAGAGAGAGGCGAGGTGGGGGGAGAGAGAGAGGGAGGCGTCGGTGGGGGGAGTGGGAGGGAGGTGGGGATGTGTAATAAAAAAAGTGAAAAAGGCGATAAGTGGGCCCCTATGGTTGGATAGAGGATGACATGGAGTATGGATGGGTGTGGGAGAAATCAGTTTAAAGGAGAGAATCTTGATGACTGGACTGGAATATTCTTTTTAGAGGGTGAATATAGAGGATGACGAGTGCGGATAGCCTCAAGGTACCCTGCAAGAACCAAGCACACGGCATTCTTGTTTGAATCCAGCCTACTACTAGCTTCTGATCAATATACAATTCCACGACTAGTGGTAGGAGTACTGTGAATACATAAAAAAATACATGTTGTGGCAGCAGAAACACGAACTGCACGTTCGTTCGTCAGATTGATTTGATGAGGCACCGTACCACGTGTACACAGACAGTTTTTTTTTTTTTTTTTTTGTGTGTGTGTGAAATAGACAACTCCAATCCAATCAGTGAGTTAACGGAATCGCGCTCAGTCTTGATCCCCAGGACATTACTTCATGCATTACAGTAGCGCCACTAATTAATTAATAATCTTCAATCAATAGGAATTGAAAGCGAACTCTCGTTGATGATTAGTTCTAGCTGCACTACTAGCTAATAGCGGTGCTTAATGCTTGGTTAGCACTACTCATTTCTTTGGGCATGTACAGTGCGTCTATTCACTCCGTCTCCAAGATGGTGTTTTTGCGAAAAGGTCCTCTGTTTGGCTTGGAGACGCGCCGTCGCCTCGCGAGACGACGGCAAAGGCTCGTGCTCCCAGGCGGAATCGACGACCGCAGCAGCGTTGTACGTCTTCGTCTCCTCCACTCGACCTCGCGCTCGGATCCCGCACGGGCGCTCGCGTACTCGGGTTTGGGCGCACGCGGGCTTTCTCTGCGCGCTAAATCAGCACCTCCGACAACGCCCGAGCCATCGTCGCGAGATCCAGCGCCGCCGCCGCCGCCGCCGCCGCCGACCCCAACGATCCGGAGGCTGGACGTGGCCTTGCCGGTGTCGGCGGACTTAGACATCGCTGAATCCGTCGAGCCGCTACCGATGGGGGAGGGGGCAAGTCCATCACCACCGTCAGGCTATGTCAGGCTCTCTGCATTCCTTGATAAAAAGGTGAGATGCTTAATGCTATTTTTTTCTTGATCCAGAATCCATTCACGTATAGGAGATGATTGCATTTTATTATCAGAGCAAAATGTGCTTTGGAGATGTGAGTTCTCGATCTCAGATTTGAGAGTGTATGCATGTTGAAAATGCAGATTCAAAAGTGTTTGCGTAGATCGCAAATTGCCGGGCCTGGAAGAAGACGATTCTTTCCACTCGTGGTGTCCTTGAATCCTGTACATGCTGAACCATTTCTGGATCTCAGATTTGAGAGTGTATGCATGTTGAAAATCCAGCTATTTTGGTGTCCTTACCATCCTGTACATGCTGAAACATTTCAGCATTAATTTGTTCTGAACAGTTTCAGCTTCCTGAACTGGCCTGCAATCATGTACTCGTGGTGTTTGTACTTGCTTAAATGCTTGAATCCATCATGTGTTCTGAACAATTTCAGCATCCTGAACGGGCTTGCCAGCCTAGGAACACACAGCCTCATCCCTTTGTTCTGTAACCATTCAGTTCTACAAGACAGAAACATGTTTGGTTCTGAACTCATTCAGTTATACAAGGCAGAAACCTGTTTAGTTCTGAGCGCATTTTAGGAAAAAACTGACGCAATAGCTACTACGCATTTGTTATCCTTGATGCATTTTCTATTAAATAGCCACAAAATGGTATATAAAAATTTATTTAGTTGATCCTAACTACATGTAGAGCATTAAACAGTTTAGAGACGGTCCTCTGTCTGTGGGTTGTATGACCTGTCTTTATAGCTGTCTCTACGATACATTTGAGGTACTTGGAGACAACCCCCGTCTGTGGGTTGTATATGCCCTAATAGCAGTATTCAAGTGCCGCTGCGTCCTCGTCCTCCGCCGTGAGAATGAAGCCACTCCGATTGCTGAAGCATGTACAGTAACAAACAAACAACCGTGTCAGTGCGCGCGAGTGTGGATTAATGATGATCCGGTTCCCCTCTGTTTGTGGCACACTGACCTATCGGCGTGTGTGTCGTCGTCCATGCATTCCACCCACCGATCGATCGACCACCTACCTAGCTAGGGGTTGTTTAATTTGCTGCTTGCATTGCAATTGGGCAAGCAAGCTGTCTGCATATGCTCGATCAGACAGACAAGGGATCCTACTAGCTCCAGATCGACGGCTGAAATTATTGAATTCTTGGACAAGCAGGGCAACACATTGCCAATAATAAGAAAACTAGTGAGCTGAGGATGATATATACGATCGTCATCAAGTGATCGACATGAATCACGCGCGCACAAAGGGCCGCGCCGGCGCGCGGCGGCTGTGGGACGGACGACACTGATGATGACGACGAAGCAGATTCCTTCCTTCGTCCGCGCATCGCATCTTCAGCAATTGTTCTCGAGGCCGGCTGGATGGCATGCATGCGTTCGTGCAGGTGTGCGTCTCCCCCCAACCCTCAACACCTACGCAGGGAAAGGGTGGAGACCTGCCGCCGTGCCTTGAGACCGTGCCTGCATCATGCTCGTGCTCCCTGCTGCCATTGCCAACCGACGCCACATGCATGCTCACATTTGGACGGTTGACCGTACACTATGCAGGGACGAATCAAAAAAATATTTAGAGGGGTTTTTTAACCTCTAGACAGCATTAGTTCCTCCTTAAGTATATTCATGATAAAAATTTCTAGCAGGGGCCAACGAGGGGGCTCTATTAGTCCAACGGCTGTAGGAGGGGGTTAGAGCCTCACCCGCTGGATCCGTCCCTAAGACTATGTATGAATTATTATATGAGTAGCGCGCTAGCTAGGAACCTGCAGCTACTACGAAGCAGGAAGAAGCCCGACGACGACGATGAGCGGAAGAAGAAGAAGGGGGCGCCGGCGGCTGGGCCAAATAATCTGTACGGCCGTCCAGCGCACGTACGCCTGCTACTGCATCTGCATACGGTGTAGTAGTAGCATTTCCCATTCGCATCTGAATTCTGCAGTTGGCGGGTGGTTGCAGTGCAGGCAGATGCAGCGAGAGAGTTCGCACATGGATCCATTTCCATCCGGATCAAAATTTTGGAGGGATCGGAGGCCCAACGGGCCAGAGCTAGACAGGACAAATTAAGCTCAGTTCGGCGTGGCGCCGTGGCGGGCTGGCGGCTGTCGATTCCCACTGTTTGTGGGCCAAATTTAGGCCCAAAACGTGGCTAAAAGCCCTCCCGTCGACCCAACTCGTGGTAGTTCTAGATGGCTGCCAGCCATACTGCCATGCCAAAATGAATTTAGAACCGATGCGTCAGAACTCAGAATCACACTAAAAAAAAATGAAGTTTGCTCAAAAAACGAAAAACTAAAAAAAATGAAGTATGCTGAAATTATAACACTGACCTTTTATTACTGCAAGTGTGCTGAAAGTGCAGGTGCACCAGCTTAAATAGACAAGTACCCTCGGTCCATTATTTTTCATTTTCACCATTCGGTCCGTCGCCTTCATGTAAAAAGCGTTTCTTGTCTACCGTTTTACCTTTTTTCCCCTTAAATTCCTTGGTATGGGCTCAAGAGGACATGCATGTATTTTTAGGATGTATATATATATATGTACCTCCTCCATTCCAAATATAAAATATTTGACTTTTTTATTATAAATTTAATTACTCGTCTTATTTAAAAATTATCTAAATATAGTCAAATTTAAATTATTCTTGAAAAAATTCTATTAACAAAGCAAACCACGATAAAAGAAATAATATTTTTGTAAAATTTTTTGAATAAGATGAGTAGTCGATCCCTGGTAAAAAAAAGATCAAATGTCTTATAAATTAGGATGAAGGAAGTACTTATATAGTGAAATATTTGCATATATATGTTTTAGTGTTATTAAATATAAGATGCCTTATATGTTTTTTCATACTTATATGTTTATTTACAAATGTCACTATCATAATGATTTTTTTAGGGTATGTTTCATGTGAAAGATGTGCATGCACCTCTAGAATATGAATCTCACTATGTCTGGATACTCTAAATCCATTTGAAACCTTGATAGGAGGGTTATTCATGGTATAATTAACCATTGTATCTACGTTATTAGCAACTTTTGATTAATTGATAAACCCGTATGATTTTTCCATCCAATTCTTTATAGGCTTGTGAGAGACTGTTTTGCTGGTATACGTGAAGGTTTGTCTATGACTCCCTAGTTTGTGCTCTAGCTTTTGAACCTTTTGTGTGGATTGGTCCTAGTTTGTGGTTAGTGGTGAAGCTAGAGCAAATTAGAGCAGGGTCCACTTGCCTTGTGAATACATAGACTTGTATTTTTGAGGTGCAAATATGGTCAAAATCTAGGAAATAACACTGTTTTCGTAATTGGGGGGAGGTGCTTACTTGCATGCCTACAAACTACCTAGCGTTGCTCGTGTTTGTGGTTCGGTGGTCGTTTGGAGATCAAGTCGAAGTGACAAGGTTCTACTGCCTCTTTCTTATTGTTTGGCCACATCCAACCTTTATCAAGTATAACGCTAATTATCAAGCTATTCAACTTATTTTTGATTCTTCGACTTACTGTCACGAAGATCAGGTCACCCCTAAGAAGGTTCCTTATCAGTTTCTATCTCCGTCCAATAAAGAGTTTCGCAATGGAATTCATGCTGACAAACTTTTGTTAAGTTTAACCAATTTTTTTTAAAAAAAATATTAGCAATGTTGGTATATCCAAATAAATAAATAATATTATAAAAATATATTTAATGATTTATCTAACATATTATTATGCACCATAAATAAATATTAATATTTTTCATATATATATTTTGTAGCGCCCCGAGTGGCTTAGATCTGCTCTGCATGCTAGGCAACCCATATCTATCACTCAATCGGGCAAATGACACTAGCAACACAACCAATGCAAGCAAATAATAACTAGAAATACAACCGAGCAAACGATCACCAGGGGCGTTTTCCTCTTAGCACCGGCACATGTGCCACGCCGTGCCCCCTACAGAGTCTACGCTCCATGTCCGCGCCCCTAGCCCGCACATGCCCTTGGCCGTGATGGTTGGATCTAATACCATTTGTAACATCCCGCAGTCCAAACGGCTAATATCCACTCTACGTCTTTGAGCGGCGAATCACACCTACCACTATCCCACTTACGCTTACATCCATATTTCACGAAAACGGATTAATCCTACCATTCTATTTATGCTTTCATTATCGCTTCGCATAAAAGGACTAACCCAAGGATGATGGGATGCTATAACGATCGCCAAGCACATCGAGGGCATCTTCATCAATTAGCATAGATTAGGTTAAGTTGAGAGAGTTATTGGGCCAAGGCCCATTAGCATTTTGTAAGCCGCTCTATAAAAGGGGCCAACCATTATTGAGACAATTAAGAAAAGTTAGGGTTTAACCCAAAACTCCACTCTCTCTCGCTCTCGCTCTCTCTCCCCTGCAACCGCCGCCACCACACCACCGCCGCCACGTCGCCGTCCGCCGCGGGCCGGCCTCTAGTCGCACCTCTGCGCTCGCCGCCTCTGACCACCACCGCAGCCGCTGCCGCCTTTGTAGCAGCGACGCCGCCGCTTTTGCTGCCATAGTCGCCACCGTCACCGCCATCGCTCGCCGCCACCGTTGCCATCGCCTCCGCAGCTGATTTCGCTCTCACCGTTAATTCCGCCGTGATCACCACTAATTACTCAGCTGATTGTCACTGTTCCGGTCAAACCATTTCAATCTGCTCTTCGGATCTTGATTTCTCCGCTGATTAATCTTGGAGGAGTTTGGACCTGTGACAAATTGGTATGCAGAGCCACGTCGAGATCAATCTTAAGAAAGACCTGCGCACTCTGTTGAAAAGAATGGAAGAAGAAATTCATCAATTTTTTTGAACAGTTAGCCTCGATTAGAGGTGTGTTCCGCAACCCAAGCAATCACCGCTTCCTAAGCCCTTAAAATCACAGGCAAATTCCTTAGCACCATTGGAAACAAAAAATGCATCAATCAAGGATTGGCGCGCCTGTTCGATAGTCGGGACAAAAAATTTGCCAATTATTTTCTGGAGCAGCAGCAGTTTGATCAGAGTAGTTGGAAGAAAAATTTGTCGATGTTTTTGAGGAGCAGCAACAGTTTGATCAAAGGTACGTTCCTCAGCCAGAACAATCTTTGCTCCTTACACCCCAAAATTACTGATAGATCCTATAGCACCATTGAAAAAATCAGAGACAGGAGTACTTGATAAACATCACTCAATTATGGAGAAATAGCCATCTGATCAATCCCAGAAAGAACAATCATCCAGTCAACATAAATTGCAGTTACCGGATTATAATGGTATGGATGGACCTTCCCAGTGGCTTTATAGCTGCAATAATTTTTTTTGCCTTTCAGCAGATAAAAACAGATAAGCGGATGCATCTAATTGTGTCCCATCTTTGAGGGGATGCGTAAACTTGGTTTATTAGTTGGAAAAAGAAAGTTGAGCACCCATCTTGGTCTTAGTTTTCAGTAGCAATTATTCAACAATTCAGTCAACGTCTACATCATAATTATTTGGGTGACCTCGGCAACACTGTACAATCGGAAGATTTGCAGGTGTACATGAATCAATTTAATTTAATGGTAAATAAAACACCATTTTTTTTTCAATGCTCAGCTAGTGATGTTAGATGCAACAGGACTTTACCCAGTATTGCAAATTGATATTCAGCAACATGAACCTCAAGCTTTGGAATCAGCAATAGCCCTTGCACTAAAATTTCAACCTGTCAATTAATGAGAGAGAATTTTTAGTCTTGCTGGATTCTGGTTCAACACATAATTTCATAGATTCAGCAACTGTTATTGATTTAAAATTGCAATCCCCTCTTATTCTAAGAAAAGTAAAGATCATAGTTACTAAGGGGGATCAAATTTTATATATAGCAATATACAATAGTATGTCAATACAGATTAAAGCAGAATAGTTTATTATCGATGGCTACAGTATTCAGTTGGATGGCTATGGTCTTGTATTGGGGATAACTTGGCTGAACTCTTTCGATCCAATAATACAGGATTTCAATAGCTTGACAAAGAAATTTTGGTGCAACCATAAGCAAATTATATGGATCACTTTGAGCAGGTCTTCGGGTAACCCATGTCTCCATACATTGGCAACAGAGGATTTTTTGGATGATGTTTTGCAGGAATTTTCACAGTTTTTCCTAGAACCTCAGTAATTAGCACCAAAAATAAAATGTGATCACTGGGTATATCCAACAATTGTCCTGCTACACTACTATCTTCGGATCCAAAAATATGAGCTTCAAAAGAAATGACAGATAATGCTCATATAGGGAATCATAAGGTACAGCACATCCCCTATTTATCACCAATGCTCTTTGTTAAAAAGTAAAATGGATTTTTTTGTTTTTGTGTTGATTACTGGCCTCTCAACGACAATACACTTAAAGATCAATTTCCAATTCCGGTGCGTGAGGAATTATTAAATAAGCTGGAAGGGACTGAATACTTCACTAAATTGGACCTTCAGTCGGGCTATCACTAGGTATGCATGCATCTGGATAATATTAAGAGAACAACAATTCACACCCAGCATGATCACTTTAAATTCTCGGTTATACCATTTGATTTATGCAATGCCCTATTTTTTCTCAAACCCTCATGGATGAGATCTTTGGCAATTATCTGCATGAATTTGTTTTGGCTTTCTTTGATGACATAACAATATATGGCACAATTGGGGAGGATCGCCATGGTCACCTTAAATTCTTGGTTATGCCGTTTGGTTTATGCAATCCTCCATCCACTTTTCAAGCCTTATAAATGAGATTCTTGGAAATCATCTTCGCAAATTTGCTTTAGTTTTCTATAATGACATATTGATATATAGTAAAACTTTGAAGGATCACTTACAGCATACCAGATAGGTTTTTACACTACTACAGTCAAATATAGTATTTCTTACAAACTTTAAATGCTCATTTAGACAACCAGTTATTCATTATTTGGGGAATATAATATTTGACAAAGGAGGTACAGTTGATACTTACAAAATTTAGAGCTATTATCAATTGGCCTCAACCAGCAGCAGCTCATCAATCAAAGGGATTTCTTGCTGAATATTACTGCAAATTTATCCGACGATAGGGTACTATTATCAGATCATTGACAGACCTCTTTCAAACTAACAATTTTGAGTGGACAGAGTTGGCGACGCTATCCTTCAAACAAGTGGAACAGGTATTACTGATAGCACCAGTCTTACAGTTACAAGATTTTAATGAACCACTCTTACTAAGATGTGATGCAACCCCAATGGGTTTGAAACCTATACTACACCAAGAGAATGGTCCTATTGCCTGCATGATGGAGCATATTTTATTGGACTTCACTGAGGCCTTGCAAAAAATTAAAAGTAACCTATTATATTGACAGCGGTGGATAGCCTTTCTAAGCACGCTCACTTTATTCCATTAGAATATCTATATTCTGCAACAACTATGGCATAGCAATTCTTTTCTGATATAGCTCGACTGCATGGGCTTTTGAAATCTATTAATAGTGATTGAGATGTTAATCTTACAAGTAAGATTTGGCAAGAATTCTTTCGCTTTTGAAATCTATTAATAGTGAATTCAGTTTATCACTCTGAGTTTAATGACCAGTATGGAATAGTCAATAAAATGCTTGTCATATACTTACGCTGCTTGCTTGGGGACAATCCCAGAGAATGGTTACAATAGCTACATCAGGCTGAATATTGCTACATAATATCATATCATCAGCCTATTGATACACCTCCATTAGAATTGGTTTATGATCCAGATCCTCCATTTTTGGACAAATATAATCCAGATGACTCATCAAATATAGCTGTTGATGCTTGGCTCGCTGAACATGTCAAATTCATGGAGTTTGTTAAGTTGATGGCTAGAACCGCTTTTGGAATTTTCGTTATACACAACGACAAATAGGAATCTCAGTTCTTCAGTCCTTTCCAAATTAATGAGCATATTGATTTAGTTAATCATCAATTACATCCACCAAAAAATGTCTGTATCAGTAGCACCATTCATGTATGTATGCTCAAACTCCACAAAAGGTTGTTACAACTAAAATTCAAAATTGAGATACTCGTCATATAGAAGGACCAACCTCCAGTGGTGTCTTTTTGGAATGAACTGGGTTATTTCAGACAGCTCTTTCCAACATTTCAGTTCAAGGATGACGTGTAGCATTTTTCACAATTGATCATTTCCTCACCCTTAGTAGTAGAGCAAATAAGTGCAAGAAACTAATGTTCTTGTCGAGAAGACTTGTAGCATTTTTACTCTTTGCAAAGGCTCTCTCTAGTATCTTGTATATCTTTAAACAAACTACCTCTTAAGCATGTCTCAAAAACATTGGTTCCTTTATGGGCATCCTCCATGACTCCATTAGTTCCATAGGCTTCTAGGACTTGTCATTAGAGAATTTAGATTCCTCTAGAGCTACAAGTTATACCAATTCCTCATTAGAATACCACCACACCATAATTTAGTTCCTTTAGTATCTAAATAATGTCATCTTTATAGTTTTGCTTCCAAGATTATGATGTGACAAATGATTATGTTTTCTTGGAGTGATTGCATCACCCCTAATGACACACACATAGCTAGGAAGATGTGTCGTTGAACCATGTTTTATTTTTGTGTTTGTTTGTTAGTGTTGTGGCTTTTGCTAAGTCGACATCATTATAAGTACAAATTGATAAAACATAACATCTATTGCCGTTACAAAGATGCAACCTATATATCAACCTATGCGATGCGAATGACTGGTGTTTTTGTTCCACTCCTTAACATGATGTCTCTCATGACTTAGGTTCTAGCCTCCTCACATTAGTTTTCATTCTTCTCTAGCTGATCTGGTGATCTCACTAGTGATAGGGGGAAGAGAACTAACCATATTCATGGTCGTCGATCTATAGAGAATCTCCACATAATCCCCATTTAGAGGTTCCTTTCCATGGGTATCTCAGATTTACGTATTCTCATATCTAACACGGTATTCATCATTGATCCTCGTATTCTCAGATTTAATATGGTATCTGACAAGCTCGCAAATCATTTCAAGTCCACTAAATACTTTTGGAGATTTCATTTTGTGCCATCCTTTTGGTTCACTTAGACAAGCTATAGCGTTGGAGTTTTTCAATTATCCCCCCCAATATATAGGATGATGGCTATCATTGAAAGGTTTCTCCATGTGTCTTGTTTGTCACTTTCAGGTTGGTAAGGTTCCAATTCATGTTTCTAGGTTCAAAAAGAATACTCGTTTCTACTATCTTTGTTTTGTTTAGCGTCACCTCAATGATTTGGTGGCAGGGCACATAGATTGGAGATGGAGAATGATGTGTCGAGGACCTATTTGTGAGCTTATATGTTAATTTCTATGTTTCTCAAGGACTCTGTGTAAGAATGTAGAAAAGTGAAAAATGTTTATACAACCAGTGATAATTTCATCAGTGTCTAATGGCCAATGGATCCGTGCCATTCTTTCCACACTTGATCTCATCACCCAATTCAAAATTGAAATGGCATGTGAATTATAATTAAGTTCTGTATAATATGTGGCTTGGATTCATGGCATGAGTATAATACCTATACATGTTTGTAAGGCATGAAATAAATAAGTACTTGTGAATGCAGAGTAGCAAATTAAAGCTACTAGCTGGTTACATATGATTTGTCGCCATGGTGTTGTTACCTGACAATGGTCTTGGAATGAATTAATTACTACCCTATATATTTCTAGGACTAATTTTAGTCATTGATAATTTGTGGTAAGCATTGACTACATGCCAAGAAATTATGCAATAGAAGACATAGCCAAAAGAAGATATGAAAGATAATTTTTTATGCATTAATGTAGTCCCTAAATTGAAGTGAAGCAGCCAGGCAGTAAATAGCATATTAGCTAGTAATCATTAATTGTTAGCTAAACTACACAACATGGATGGGAGATATCTACCAATATATGAGCATTTATTTCTTTATCAGAAGGCTAGAATGGAAGGTTTATCCTGTCACCAATGGGACATGGCACGTGGCGATTGGCCAAGCCGTAGGGCCCATTTAAAACAGTTGTGAGCTGCATGTTTCCCGCATTTTATTTTTTGCTAATTCTATGAGGGAACAATGAGTGAGAAAATGATCCAACGAAGAAACTTCTTGTCCGCCAAATGTCCCCTTCCCCTTGTCCTATAAATCCCTAGCATATAGAGCTTCCTTTCCATCAACCAATAACCCATTCATCGGCTCTCCGATCATTAGTGCATCAATTAGCTACAAGCTAGAGCTAGGTTTCATGCTTGCTTAGGTCCACCTCCACTAATGGCCGCTGTCACCACTGTCCATGACGTGCTGTATCGCTACACCCTTGCTCGCGGCATATATGAGCGCTTCATTGGGGATTGCGGCTGCCTCCCACAAGTGGCACGGAACATCGTGGCACTCCTACTCTATTTTGATCAAGGAACCAACCAGGTCATCTCCCACCTATCGGGCATGAGCACCATCGCCCTAGGCCACCTAGTCACTGAGGCTAGCTACCTCATCCACTGCTTTCACATGAGGAACCTCGCCACCGGCCCACCGACCCCACACCTCTCCAAGCTCTGCCAAGATAGCCGCATGGATGATCCTCTCTTCTTCCCCACAAACCAGAACCTCATTGTGCATGGCATCGCCAACCTCCTTGACGGCGTGTGCACGCTCATTTTTGATGATCGCCTATACCACCCCTTTGCCTTTGCTATCGATGGGCCTCATCGATCGCAACCTGAGCTCGAAGCGCCCTACACCGGTGTGATTGTTGTCGTGCGAGAGGAATGGCGCTCCATGCTCATCACATTCTCGAATGGCCAGCCCGGTCGGGACGAGATGAAATCTTTAGCTACTTGCCGGGGAGTATGTTCTGCAACTAGTTTATACATGCATGATTGCTCTCTAGCTTCATGAATGCTACATGTGCATGGTTTGCATCCTCATAGGATAATGCATGCGGGACACAGTGCTTGGCTTGCATTGTTCGTGTTCTCATGGAGAAGACCACTGGTGGAGCACAACCAATGTATGGCCGCATTATCTTCAAGAGCAAAGCGTTCGTGAGCCTGGTACTGAACGGCGAGGACCGTGTCTCGTTCTTCATAGGTGGACGTGAGATCTGGCTCCATGAGTACATCCCGCATCGCAACAACAACAACTAAACTTTGGCTAGCCTAGGTCATCCATCAGTGCTAGTATCTAGGAGATCACCGGGGAACTATATATGCATATGGCATTATGGAGCGGTGTTCGCCAGACCATCCCAATCGGTGGATCCTCCCCTGGATAACAATTACAATACACAAACAATTTACGATAATGAAGATAAAATGCATGCTAAATATCAATCCAATAGCAACAACAATGCATGGATTAGTTTTACTACCAAGTTAGCATGCAAAAATACTGCAGGACACTAGCCTTTTTTCTTCTTCATTATAACATGTGAATTTTTCTATTTTAGATAGTTTGATTTATAGAGAGCTTTGTACTCAACCATCCATTAATAGAATTATACATTCTTGTTGAGTACAACATGGTATCAAGAAGCAAGAAAAGTTTGGAGACCAACTCAAAATGACCAACTAAATGCTAAGCCTATTTGAAGACACTACTGCAAAACAATCAGTCACTATAGGTTACTTTGAAAATAGTAGTGACAATGTATCACTCTTAATTCTTAGTTATTAGTTGCAAATTACAATCGATGGTGATATATTGCTACTGGATGTAGCCAAGAATCAGCTGTGGAAACCTTCTATCCTAGACGGTTACTCTGTTACTAGGGTTGTAGCATGAACCGGAGTGATAGGTAGGTTTCCACTTGTGCAAAAAAACCTTTTCATATGAAGTTAGATCAATACATACATTATACCAGAATTGTCAAGTTCAAAGTGATCTAAAAATTTGTTGTTGTCCTAGGGAATCACTAAAGCACCAATGGCAAAATGAAAAGCATGTAGTGGATTATTCAGAAAAATACATCCTCCTTCCTCTATATTCATTGAATAGCACTAATTGTAATGAACTTTTACAATAGGGGACCATAGTGGCCCCTACTGACCCTAGATATCAAGAATGCTCCCCTATTACGGCCACTATGGTCTCATTCACTACAAGGTTGAAACCAGATTTGATCACTCCTAAGAAAAGGCTCCCTTCCACTTGTACCTTTGTTAAGGCGTCTTCTTTGTGAACTTTGCCTAGATCACCTTGGACACATGCTCTCTGCTTCAATCCTTCAACCTTTGCTTGTTTCCCTATGTTCTTGGTGAAGGCTTCTTGTCATATCCACCACACGTGGCCTCTAGTTCTGTGCGAATGAGAGGTTCCAAAGTATTTGTCATAGTCTGGTGAGGCACGTGAAGGGGGATCCTGAGCGAGGGGTATCACACTAGGTACCGAGCAAGGGTTATCACACCCAATAGTAGGCCCTCGTTGATGAATTCTCCTTGCTTTTGATCTAGAGCACCCTTTTGTGGCATCCCCAAGATTTTAAGAAAATGTGTCATGCTTTTTTGAATTATGGATCTAGCTTTGGATCAAAACGCTTGAACTATGCAACTTAGCACCATGTCTCTCCTCTTGTTATCAATGATGTCATAATCTGGTTAACCTCACCAAAGAAAGTTAATCCCTACAAGTGAATCAAAGAACACAAATAAGAACTAGAAAGCGATGTAAGTCACTTGAAGTAACAATATGAATGATTATGCACTTGAATGTCGGGTCTCATAAATGATTGAACTATGACTATTCAAAGAGAGATTTGATCTAAAGGAAAACCCAAACTCTAACTTAGGCCATGGATACTGATATACAGTCTCAGGGGAGGCCAAGGACCCCTATTCGCATCCCTCAGTTTTTCCGACACATTACAAGGTCCAATGGCCCAAAAATACGGTGATTCAATATTCAGTTGGGACCAAAAGACAGAGACACACCATTTTGAGAGATTTGGGACATC
This sequence comes from Chrysopogon serrulatus, assembly GCA_015844335.1. NCBI lineage: Eukaryota > Viridiplantae > Streptophyta > Magnoliopsida > Poales > Poaceae > Chrysopogon > Chrysopogon serrulatus. The sequence continues at coordinate 47,172 of JADLZL010002030.1, forward strand.
CACTTATTTCAATGATTCCCTTTGATTCTAAAAGAATTTTTACATGAAACTAACACCATTAGTTAGGTTATCCTTTTATCTTTATATGTGTAGGTAGACTCCTAGGCATCTGTTTTAGTACAAACTCCTCCTAGAGTTGAAGATGGACTCAAACATATTATGCATATATATTGGGCCTCATCAGAGACCACCAGCCCATGTTGAGATAAAGGTGGACAACCAACTATGTATCCATGGGCCCTCTATCTATTTCCTCCCATACGCCTAGGAGCTCCACTTCCGCTTCTACTCACAAGCTTGTCACAGGGCATCAAGATCGAGCCCTATCTTTTAGGGTAACATAGGGAAAATGTTGTCTAGGTTTCCCAATAGCCAAAGTCCTCCACAACCAAAACCACTTCCACCATCACCATGGATGCACTCCTCCTTCAAGATGGCTAGGGCAAAGAGCATCAATATCTAGGTCCTCATGAGATGCAAGTTACTTTATCCATACATGATATATTTCCATATCCATTCTCCACCATTTCGTAATTGTCTGAGGGTTCTCTCCTCAGCTTCAATTATGTTATTAAGTCTATGAGGGTTTTGGCAAGACCACATATTTCCTTTTTAGTTAATAAGATTTAATTTGTTAGCTCCAAAAAGAGTGCATTGGGTAGCAATTAAGAGAACCATCACATATTAAAATGTAATATAAAGATGAATAAAACTTAGTAAGTATTATATATTCCTTAATCCTCATTACATGCTAGTGCTTTTTCTCATGCTAATTAGAATGGATATGGTGGATGATTGACGATGTAGATAAAGGGTATATTGTTGTCTTAATCCTTAATCTTATGTCACGGAGTCAAAGGAAACATGCAAAATTATCAATGTCTAACAAAAAAAAAACATTAGAAAATGCAACTACATAAACTATGTGAAATAAAATATTTCTATAAGAGTTCAGGGTTCATATACCTAAAGCAGCTAGATTTTGTGGTGGTTGTATTCTAATGAAGAATTGATACAACTTGTAGCTGTAAGGAATCTAAGTTCTTTGATGACAAGTCCAAGAAGCCTAGGGCACAAATGGAGAAATAAAGCATGCCTATAGAGGAGTTACTGTTGACAATGCTCATGAAAGAGATAGTTTCTTTAACCATCGAGATATACGAGATACTAGAGAGCCTCTATAAAGAGAAAAATTGTAATAGTATCCTGAACAAGAAAAGTAGTTGCTTGCGGTCTATTTTCTCTAACACTGAGAGTGAGGAAATGATCACTTGTGAAAATCTTAATCTCATTGGCCTTGCTAGATTTGATAACATATCCCAAGGTTAGTGCTAGGGTGTAAGTCTAATTTGGCTCTTGGTGTCCCTTGTTAGATAACCTTATCTACATGGTTATGTAAATATATATAATAGTCTTTAGAGTCAGGAGATTCTGAGTTGTTATAACCTGTTTATTTGCATGTCCTAGCTTGGCATCCCTTGGTTGGTCCTATCTATTTATAAAAGAAATGTGTGGGAACTTTTCGCATAGAGAAACCAACATGGAATCATGGCACCACACAACAAAGGGTGGCATTCTTGAAGATTCAAATGTGCATTTGACTTTCTTCATATCCCTTGCCTATAAATACCATGATAAGATGCACTAGTGAGCAATATATACTTCACACTTTTTCCCATCAATATGTAGGGTCAAACTCGAGTTTTAAGAAGAAGAAAAATCTGCTTAGACTTGGGAGTGTCATTAATACTGCTGCTGATTAATCGTGACACATACCTTACACATTAGGCTTACATCATCCTTTTTTATGGTTCCATCATGGATGTTATTTATGCAATGATAATAAGTTAACAAGATTGCTTAGATTTTCTTTAGGAAGGAATAAACGAACTGCAACATAGCAACAATTGCACCTTCAATAAATCAATACATTGCCTTGAGGATTATGCACGCTGGACAAGGATTGTTAAGATATGGAAATTGTGATTATAAAGATAAAACATATAAAACTATCAACCATTTTGAACAAAAATTGTAATGCTAGCCCTTGATGTGATGACTCTCATGACTTGGGTCTCTACCAGCTCATATATTGGTCTCCCTCCTCAGGATTTGCTAACCTCGTAGGTGGTGAGGAGGGAAGTCTCGTCATATTCATATATCTAATACTAATAGCTATGTTAGTCTTAGTATCCAAATAATAATCTCCTTTGCGAGTTTTCCTTCCATGGTAAAGATGTGGCAAGTGTTTAGGTTTCCAAATTTGTACCTAGTTTCTCTTGGAGAGACTGCATCACCCCTAATGATATATGCATAATAACTAGCTAGGAAGATATATTTTTGTCTAACTATGTTGGATATTTTTGTTCCTTTATTTGCATATATAGGTGGATTTTATACTACCTTTGTTAATGTTGGGTATTTTGCTAAGATGACTTCAATATAGGCACAAATTGATAAGATGTAATGTCCATTGCTGTTACAAAGATGCGCCCTATATATAAGAATCGTCCTATGTGAACATCGAATGTCTTTATTCCACTCCTTACCGTTATGGCACTTATGACTTAGGTCCTAGCTACCTAACATAAGTGCTTGTTCTTCTCTAGATCCGGTGACCTTCCTAGTGATAGGGAGGAAAGGGAACTCGTCACTTTCATTGTGTTGGATGATTATTAAGAGGTTTATCCATGGTATTACAATTTGTTGGATGATTATTAAGGTTTTAAGCAAGTTTGTAGGTATCATCAGCTCTAACGAGGTATCTGACAACCTTGCCAAGTTATTCCAATGTCCAACACTTAGTAGATTTGATTTTGCGCCATCATTTTGGTTGACTTGGTCAAACTAGTGTTGGAGTTTTTGTATGCTATTTTTTTTCCAATATAAGAAGATTGGTAATGATGACTGAAATTTCCTTTGAAATTATTATAGGGTGTTGTCGTTTTTGACTTGGTAAGGTTCTAAGTCATGTTTCTAGCTAGGTTCGAAACAAATTCTCACTTGTACCGTCTTTGTTTTCTTTGCTGTTCCCTCAAATGATATTCAGCGGCAGGATAGATGGACTGCACATGGAGATGGTTGAGTCAAGGACCTCTCGGAGCCTATACCTTTAATTGTATGTTTCTTAGGCCTCTGTAAGAATGTGGAAAAGAAAAAAAAAATGGTACAACCAGTCATAAGTTCATCACAGTCAAATTGCCTAGGGATCAGTGACATTCATTTGCGAGCTTGTACTCATCATCCAATTCAAAATTGGTATGGCTTCTGAATGATAATTAAGTCCTATATAATATGTGGTCTGGATTAATGGCAAAGCATATAATAGCTGCATATGTTTGTAAGGCACGAAATAAACAAATACTTGTGAATGCAAAGTAGCAAATTAAAGCTACTAGCTGATTACGTATCATTTGTGGCCACGGCCTTGTGCCTGATAATGGGGATGGAATGGATTAATTATTACCCTATATATATTTCAATGAGTAAGTTCAGTCATCGACAATTTTTTGGTAAGAATTGACTACATGCCAAGAAATTATGCAGTAGAAGACATAGCCAAAAGAAGATCTGGAACATATATTTTCATGCATTACTATAGTCCCTAAATTGAAGTGAAGAAACCAGGCGGTAAATAGCAAATTTAGCCAGTAATCATTGTCAGCTAAACTTGGCAATATGGATGGGAGATGTCTATTGATAAAAAAAAAAACATTTATTTCTTTATCAGGAGGATGGTATGCAAGGTTTTATCTCGTCACCAGTGACGTGGCATGTGGCAATAGGCCAAGCCGTAGCGCCCGTTTGAAACAGTTGCGTGCTGCCTGTTATTTCCAGCGCTTTTTTTTTTTTTTTTTTTTTTTTTTTTGTAATTGTGCGAGGGAACGGTGAGTGCGAAAACGATTCAAACCAAGAAACTTCCTACCGGCCGAATGTCTCCTTCCCATTGGCCTATAAATCCCCGGCGTGCAGAGCTTCCTTTCCATCAACCAAGCAATCACCCATTCACTAGCTCTTCGATCATCAGTGCATACATTATCTACTAGCTAGTGCCAGCTTTCTTGCTTGCTTAGTTGCTTAATTAGTTCCACCCTCCAGCAATGGCTGCTGTTACCACCGTCCGTGACGTGCTGTACCGCTACACCTTCGCCCGCAGCGTATATGAGCGCTTCATCGGAGACTGCGATTGCCACCCACAGGTGGCACGTAACGCTGTGGCCCTCTTGCTCTACTTCGATCACGGCACCAACCAGGTCATCTCCCATCTGCCGGGCATGAGCACCACCGCCCTAGGCCACCTGATCACCGAGGCGAGATACATCATCCGTTACCTTCACATGAGGAACCTCCTTGCTGGCCCGCCGACCCCGCTCATCTCCGCGCTCTGCCAAGACATCCAAATGGATGACCCCCGCTTCTTCCCCCTCAATCGGGACCTCATTGTGCGCGGGGTCGCCGGCCTCCTCGACGGCGTGTGCACGCTCATTTTCGATGATCGCCTCTACCACCTGCTGCGCCACTATCAGACAGGCCTAGTCAGCCGCAACCCAGAGCTCAAAGCACCCTACTCTGGCGGCATTGTCAGTGTGCCAGAGGACTGCCGCTCCATGTTCGTTACATTCGCCCTGGGCCAGGCGGTCCAACGAGACGAGATCTTTAGCTACTTCAGGGAGTACGTTCTCTTTCCACTCGTTGACGCATGCATGATTGCTCTACACACACTCGATGATCTCCTCTAGCTAGCTTTGTGAATGCCATATGTGTACTTGTGCATGATTGCATCCTCATCGAATAATGCATGCAGGACCTGGGGCGACTGCATTGTCCGTGTTCTCATGGAGAAGAACACCGGTGGTGCGCAGCCAAGGTACGGCCGTGTCATCTTCAAGAACAAAGCGTTTGTGAGCCTGCTACTCAACGGTGATGAACATGCCTCGATCTTCATACGCGGGCGTGAGATCTGGCTCCGTGAGTACATCCCGCGCAACAGCAGCAACTAAACTTCAGATGGTCCAGGGCGTCGATCAGTGATAGGAGCTATATCTAGTGTGTATCTGGTTTACTTTATTCCAAAATGTGAGCTTCAAAGTAAGAATGTAATGTAGTAGTGCTTGTGTTTCAACCAAATCAAACTTATGTAAGATGCAATAGCTGTACCTTTTGCAAACTCTAAGCAAAACAAAGCATTCCTAAGTCAAATCATTTGGTATTTGACCAAATGTTTAAAAAAGTATGAATGATTAGGAGTGCAAAATATGTATCATTAGTTCAGTCACATAAATGTTTACACCCTTCTCCTTAAAATGGATTAAACTGAGAATAAGCTAAAACAAATATGAATATGTATTCCTCATGAGAATTGAGAATACGTTCTTGATTTATGATGTTGTCCAAAAAAAATTGTGATGTGGACGTGCTCAACGTACTCTCTAGTTAATCAGCCCACCCAAGAAGGTTTTCTACAGCCACTAGCAGTGTAGCAGCCTCAGCAACGTATCTCCTTCTATGCTGATGATGCGTTGATGTTCCTTCAGCCAAATGCTAACGATCTCTTTGTCATCAGAGATCTGCTTGATATTTTTGGGCAAATCAGTGGGCTGGTACGGTGACTAATATTGCTAAGAGCTCAGTTACCACCCATCGAAGAGCGGGAGTTGCTGATGACCATTCTTTTGGCTTGTGAGATAAAGAATTTTTCTTGCATTTGGGTCTTCCTTTGAGTATCAGAAAGCCCTCCAAAACTGAAATGCTCAAACTAGTTGATAAAGTGGCTGATAATCTTCTGAATTGGAAGGCATCACTCACGAATCATGGTGCTCATCACTGTGAAAGTTTCTCCGATTACTATTTACCTCATGACTTCATTTTGACTTGTTTAAATGGGTGATTAATTAAAGAGATCTATGACACAGCTCTAGGTCGTTCATGAAAAGGCGGCTAATGGTGGAAGTTGCCTGGCCTCTTGGGGATCTTGTAAATCAGCCCTTGCAGTTTGCTGGCCTCGACATTCATAGCTTAGAATTTCTGGGTTGGTTGCTCCGTATTTGTTGGCTATGGCTTGAGAAACTGATGCTTCTCGCCCTTGGGCCGGCTAGCCTATTCAAGTGCCACCTAATGCTTGGGCCATCTTCAAGCTGGTTGTGGAATGTCCCAAAGACTATGTTCTGGATTGACAGATGTTTGGCTGAAAAAAACATAGAAGAATTAACTCCTTTCTCATGACAGTTCCTAAGAGGGATGTTAAGCAACGCAGGATTGATGCTTCTTCTCCCGAGAAGAAGGTTGAAGCCGAATTTTTTTTTTTGAGGAATCAGGAGGTAGACACATCGCTAAACCTCATTAAAAAGCATCGTGTTTTGGTGTCATTCTCGTTCGTGTATTTTCTTCTGTAATGTTATGCTTTCATGATTGGTTTAAAGATCTATTTAGGTTTGGATCTAACCGTTTATAGGACTTGTTAGAGTGCATTTTAATTATTCTTCACTAGTCCATCAACCCGTGCTCTCGCATGGGCTAGAACTTTAGAAAATATAAATATTAGTAGTTTTTATATTTGATTAGTAAAGTGTTACTTATATTAAATTATTTTTTCTCTTTTTTATTTTTCACATATGTCTTATAATGATACAGAAAGTAAATCGTAAGTAAATCTTAAAGTGACAGAAAGATACAGTTATCGGTGACCTCACACACTTCTCAATGTGATTGAATTTTTCTATAAGGAATTATATGTATAATTATAATTATACTATCAATATAGACATATCAAACATTTTAGTTACAATTTAAAGTAACAACCCATATAAATTATATGCCATAGTTAATAAATGGTTTTAGATGTAGATTTTAACAATATAGATACATATGTATATATGCTTATTTAAACAATTTTTTAATAGAAGACCTCGACAATTTAGATGCAGATTTAAGAGGATTTTTAATATTTCTAATAATGAGATCAAAATTGGGTTATATAAACTACCTATTTTTAATATATAGGAGGACATCTGCAATTAAATAGATCATATTTCTTACTGGCATAGGTGGATAAGTTAAAGATTGATTTATTATTTACTATATATTGTTTTATATTACGCAATAGTAAATATGGGTTATTATTTAGAAAATAAAATAATTATGATAGCTATTTTGTATCACTGGTGATTAGGTTATAGAAATTGATGGTAAGATGTTTTTTTTAATTTTTGTGACATTTTCTTGGATCCTTTTTTGTAAAAAATAATGATAAAGATCAATGGTCGAGAGTGGAAAAATTGAACAATATAAATGTAATGTGTATGAAAGTTACGTTGGTACATTTATTTTCCCCCACTTCCTCCTTGCTCGATTGACTCTAGCACTTTGTCACGGTTGTTCCATGTTTTTTATTGATATTGAGGGATATGATTAATTATGTGAAAAAAACTCTGAAGTAGAATATACGAACCTCAATTCATTTGCTAGAAATCCAAGACTGTAAACACGTGGAAGTAGATATGTTATCGTGTTACTCTTTTGCTTTTGAATTTAGAATGTACAGATAGATCCTAAATTGGAAGGTGTATTAGGCATGTCATAGATCCCTTTTCCTGCATTAATTTGTATATAGATGTCGCAAGGGATATATGTGCTTACTGTGTGTTGTTTGGGGTGACAGTCTGAGGGCAGTGGCATATGTTGATTCAGCGGTGAATGTTCGGGGCACGCCGGGTGGGATGTGTGCACCATACCTTGGTTGTTCCAGCGGTGAATGTTGTCATCAACACTTAGAGTTGATATGTTCACAATATCTTGACACTTGCATTGATGTTTATCCGTTCAGTTATTCTAAGGCCTTTGGAGCCCATGGATAGATGTTCCGTAATATAATATTTTTCTTGGTACCCAGATATTAGGCTCTTTTTGTTACAACAGCCGGGGCTAGTGGGACGGTGGCATGGAAAAATAGTTGATTTATTTTCTCCTTATTTCTGGTACTTACATGTATTTGAGTATCCCAGCTACTTGCAGGATTGGACGTGACAGAGAAAAAAATAATGGATTTATCCTTTTGCTTTTTCTTGGTGGGTAGTAGTTAAAAATATATTTATTTATTTTCCTTCCTTACATACTCCATCCGTACTAAAAAGTTGTTTTTAGATAGCAATGCAGTCTCCAAAACATAACATTGACTTCTTATTTTGCCAAAAATATTTATCAAAAATTTATGTATGTACATTTTTATGTAAATATTAAGACAAATTTATTCATATGGTTTTTTAATATTTTTAAACTTAACAACTTAAAGTTATTCATGATTTATCTTTTTAATTTTTGACCCAAATCTTGTCTAAAATAACTTTTTTTCGAGTATGGAGGGAGTATATAGAGGTAGGTTATTTTTCAGAAAATCAAATAGTTCCAATGGTTACGGATCTATAGAGTCTTTTGATTTGGTGGCTCGATGTTTGTGAGAATTTCTTGTATTTACCTTTGTCTAACACGCCATGTAAGAGTTATTGTGAAGGAGAGATAAGAATCTAAGATAACCATCATGGATATAATTAAGTTGTTGTTCTAAGCATCTTGACATATCGCCATTAAATCTTGGAAATTATTTTTTGATCTTTTACTTTGTCAGTGGCCATCATCGACATTATTAAGTTATTCTAAACTCCTTGACACATTGCCACTACATCTTTAAAATTATTTGATATGTATTTGTTTGGCCTTTGAAAAGCAGGTGGTGATATTATTGTTATGCACATTAATCAAAAGCCATCCGACATCAAATCAAAAGACTTAGTGATCGATAATCATCAGATCTTTCTTACAAAATTACTCACCTCTGCCATTATACTAAATCAAATCTATTTTCTAAACAAAAGAAAAACTTTGGCTGTACATGAAAAATCCTGATCCGCATATATATATAGTTGGTTAATATAGAATGTTAGATTGGCCTATCAATCACGCTAATTTTGTTGAATCATCTTGTTGGTTGGCATGTTCTCACACGTAGTTTTTGCTATGTATGATCAATAGACGCCACAATAATTACATTATTAATCAGACATTGGAGGTGCTCATAGGGAGGTGCTCATAGGGGTAGGGTTTACGTGTGTGTTCATAGGGATGAGTGTGCGTGCGTGTTATGAGCGTCTGCGTTGTACTGTGTAATTCTAAAAAAAAAATTGAAGAAAAGGAGGAACGCATTGGTGCCTCATTAACGTCATTGGCCCACGTTGTGTCGATTACCTTAAGTCAGGTTTTTTTTTTTATTGTTGCGTTGGCAAGCAGCTATCGTTGGCTAGCTTGTCTTCGTCATTTAAATATGGAAAGAAACGTCATTAGAGAGAGGAAGGTTGATTAGTTAGCATTCTCATAGGAACTATGGACATTGGTATATATAGGCGTATATAGCAGTATCTGATTTTTTAATTAATACAGAGTAACTAATTGTTAACGTGATGGATACTGGCAGGCTTCACGTGATATTTTATAATATTATATTAACCAACTGCGGACGTCGCCGTTATTTGAACGGGCGCAAGTTTTTTCCCGTGAATAAAAAGATTTAGCCTATTTTTTTTTATCTATATAATGGCAATAGTGGGTAATTTTCTATAAAAAATAGATTTAATGGTTATGGATAGTTAAAGTCTTCAAATCTGATGGCCAGATGTTTCTGATTAACGTGAGAATTTCTAGTATTTATTTTTTTTCTAGCGCGTCTGGTAAGGATTAACGTAGAGCTTTCATTGAACCCTCTAATTAGTAATAGTAAGATTGTATTGTATTATTAGCTGGCATTGTGTACATGAAATATGATGAGAAAACGTACACCAAGAAACCTACATTAATCACCTGTCTAGAATAACTATGTGAAGAGATATGGGGCAAAGAAATATTTTCAGGTTTCGATGATACTTCTATTTCTCATCAGATCATGTTTTTCAGGTGACCCTTAAATCAAGCTATAAATATTTTGAATTAACTAATAATGCTTGTGTTTACAGAGTCAGTCATATAGCACTTAGTCTGAACCCTAAACTGACATTTTCAAGTTTGCCTGGCTAGACAAAAAAACGGTATTAACCTCAAAACAAAAAACACGAAATCCATTTATCTTGTTGGGCCCGGCCTTGCACTGGCCCTGGAAGAATAACAAGATGCGTTTGGTCTGGGCCAGCGAGTTCTGATGATGAATCCACAATCTCAAGTTCAAGCTCATGGGCTTGCTTTTCTAATAAGTTTTCACCGTTCATCCTGTTTTTGTCAAAAAAAAAAAAAAAAAAAAAAACGTTCGTCCTGCTCCCCATCCAGATTCTCTGTCCAACTCCTCTCTAGCAGCATTTTTTACTATGTCTTGAGAAGGACTGACGATCTCGTCTTGTTGAAACCACTTTTAACAACCTAGCTATTCACATAACTGCTACTGAAGATCTAACTTTCTATGCTAAAGACAGAAAAATTGTTGTAATTTTTGACAAGGCGTTCCCAACAAGCAATTCACAATATCAACATAAAGAACGGTACTTAAGCATTCATCACTTCCTCCAAGTGAGCTCCCAATAGACTGGTACATAGAGTCGTTCCAAGGAATAAGGACAGTTTATAGGAGTCATTTTTAAGGATTATGGTTCAGTAAAAGGACTAGCCCTTTAAATTAATTTCTATTAGGAGACCCGCTCCTAGAAACATTAGCTTTTCTAGGGCCTCTTTTATTAAAACCCTAAAACTAACTTTATTAGCAGGCAACTTTCTTAATAGAATTGCCACTAAAAGTAGTTACATTTCTAAATGCGGTTTTCTTAATTGAACTACACATGCAAATAGATTTGAGACGGTGAGATATAATGCTCCCTATTCTAGTTAGTGGCGGTTTCTTATGTAAATCATCACTATAAGATCTCTACCAACTATAAATATATTCTTTCTGCAACATAAAAAATGAAAAAAAATTACACAGATATTTTTAGAACTTACATTGATGTGCAAATCAATTAGACAAAATCAAGTAGAGCGGTGAATTGTTTATTTTTCTTAACAATTGTGGTTGCACATATGTTTCTGAATTGTTATTAATGTCCTAAAATATGCTTTGAAATGTTCTTATAATTTTTTAAAACTCAAAAAGTAACTAAAATAACATGAAGGCCATTTGATCATAATTAATTTTTTAATGAAAAATAAATAAAATACCTTAGCATTATATTGATTTCAACAAATTTCCTATTCTCCTCTATCCTGTCTCATTTCAACCATGAAGGGATGAGAAGGTGCAGGATGAGAAGGTGCATGGATTGAAATGAGGGATGATGGAGTATGAAAATAAATAGGACAAGCTAATGGCATTATTTTGTTTTCATTTGAAATAGTTGCCAAAATGATCTTTGTATTAATAAAATTATTTGTAGAGCTCTAGAAATTTGGATAAATTTTATGATCATGTGAAAAATTGGAAGGAATACTCAAATTTACCCAAAAGATTCTGAAATTTGGTGCAAGACCAAAACACATCCTTATGACATCGTTGAGTCCTGACAATTGATGCACGCCAATTTTGGTACCTAAGATGTATGGTTGATTCAAAAGAATGATCAGAACTCCCACATCCTAATCAGATGTGTTTTTATTCAAAAGCAAGTGTTTTTCCCTTTGAAATGTTGCCACGTGGGATTTATTCACAAGCACTCTTGACTTTAAAAGGTTATTATCTCGTGGATGCTTATCGAGTTGCATCAAGAGTTTGAGATGATGTGGTAATTTCTAGCTTCATATTGCAATTAACTTCAGGACAATTACAAATTTGATTTGATAACTTGATAATAATAGAGTCATCACTAGAGATGAGGAAGAAGGAAAATTATATATAGCCATAAGTCATCCCTTCCCTCTGTTGCGTTCTAGTAAGTGGAGCATATATCACACAGTATGATAAAACAACAAATTGATTACACCAAGATTGATTTACATAGATTGAGATGGAACTAAAACTAAAACGTAGTTATAACAATGAAAGCATGTAGCATCAAACACAACACAACAATATAATGGCACACTTGAGATGACCGAATCTTCTACTTTAACATTGCAATAATTAATTTTACAACAAGATACAGACTTGATAAACTTGATAATAATGGAGTCATCCCTAGTGAGGAAGAAGGCAAATTACATATAGCCATAACTCAATCCCTTCCCTCTGTTGCGCGCGCTTTAGAGTAAATGGAGCATACAGTATATCACAGTGTGATAAAACAAATCATCCATTGCATCAAGATAGATATACATAGATTGAGATCAAACTGAAACTTAAACGTAGTTATAACAATGAAAGTAGGTAAGCGTCACACGATTAACACAATGCAACAATATAATGGCACACTTTTGAGATCACCGAATCTAGCTAGCTAGCTTGCAAATCAAACAACTAGTAGAAGCAATGCAAGATATAACAATAATGATTAATTAGTTGGTGGATGTGGAGCAAGAGGAGGACTTGGAGCTGCTGCACTCGTCCTTGAGGCCAGTGCTCTTAGTGGGGAACAGGTCCAAGGTCTTGAGAGGGCGGCGGCAGCATGGCGGCAGCTGGAGATGAGCTGCGCCACCTTCGTCAGAGCTGCCTGATGCCGCACCGCAGCTGGCGTTGCAGTGCTCCATGGCCTCTGCGGCGTCCCACTCCTCCAGCTGATTGCTGCTGCAACTGTTGTATAACGCAGCTCCACCTCCATAGGCACCGCCTGCACCAGTAGCCTTGTTTCCTGCTCCTGCAGCTGCAAGGTCCACCATGCCGGCCGCAGCTGGGTTCAGCACTGGCGGAACAGTCGCCGCCTGCTGCCCCAGGAAGCCCTAATAATCAAGTGATGATGAACAGGCACATATAGATACATTATCAAGCATGCACTTATAATAGCAAGCTGAAAAAATACTGGAAGGTGATTAAAATCCTTACCAGGTGTGGCACGAAGTTGGTTGCGTATGGGTGGTGGTGATGGTGCAGCTGCATCACCGCCGGATGCACACCGGCGGCGCTACTGCCACCTGCTGCCGGAGACGGAAGGGTGGCGCCGCTGTTAGGGCTCGGAGCCGCCGCTACTGCGTTGGCCACCTGCTGCTGCTGCTGCTGCTGCTGCTGCTGCGCGTACTGCTGCTGGTGTCGGGCGCAGAGGCGGCGGCGGAGGCGCTGGCGCTCCCGGGCCTTGTGGTTCTGGAACCAGTAGAAGACGTTCTTGCCCTCGATGCGGCCGTAGTAGGCCAGGTGCGCCGTGATCTGCTGGATCTCCGCCGCGTTGGGCGTCCTCACGCCGCTCCGGTACATCTCCTCCAGGATCATCAGCTGCTCCGGCGTCGGGCACCAGCGGGTCGAAGGTGTCTGCGGCATGGATTCAACGCCTAGCTAGCTAGCTCGATCCTAGGTGGCTTGGTTGTGTGGGTGTGCTAACTGCAGAACGACGACAGAAGCTAGCTATATGTATGTGTTGTTCTAAGAAGTTGTTCTAGCTACCTGCAAAGAATATATGCATCGATCAGCAGCAGAGTCTATCATAAGCTAAATATAATGCTGGCAAATAGCTAGATAGACATACAGATACTGATACATGTAGCTCGCAGGCAACTTCACAAACACTCTCGATCAGCTGCCAACTGCCGTATGTTCCTAGACTATATATGTCCTTGGGATTTTCTAGGATGAGGATGGGGCTGGGATGGAAGCTGGGTAGATAGATCCTCCAGTTATATAGAGGTAGCTAGCTAGCTGCTAGGGCTAGGGCTAGGGAGCATGGCCAGCCATGCGCAGCTGCCGATCCAATGGTCGATCGTATGTGAAATCAACAAAGCATATATGCATGTAGTAATGAGCGAGAGATGAATGAAGGCGGGCCGACAGAGAAAAGAAGGCGAGTAGCTAGGCAGCGTGCGTGAGACAAATTGGTGCACATCAAAACGGCCAGAGCTTTGCAGTGATCCTCTTTGACCAACGGCACCAGTGCTAGCTACAGTCTTACTACTGTCCATGGGAAATAAATTGGCGGTGGTCGCGCACAGAGGTAAATTACACGCTCTCTGCCACAAGTAAAAGCTGTCTACTAGCTATGTGAAAAAAAGTTACAAACTTTTTGAACTAACAGCAGGTTCCTACATATTTTATAAGGAGAAAAAAATTATATGCTACATGGGGTTGCTAGCTTTTGCCTTTCTTTGGAATACTAACAAAAATGATCTTTGCACTATTTTGTGTTGATTTTTTTAAAAATTACACAGTACAACACAGACGCTCACAATACACACTCATCCACTAGAACACACATATGTAAATCCTACCTATGAGCACCTTAGAAGGACTGAGCCGACAAATTTGGAGATTTCCGAAGTCACTATAGGTATCTCGTTGTTGACAGGAACGTCGCTTACCACTTAAAGCATAATGTTGGTGAATCTTGGAATAATTTCAGAAAAATACGATCACCCATGCCGCCGCCGCCGCCGTTGTATTGATAATAACTATTTTTGTTGTGTTTAATTGGGCTTAGCCCAACCTTAAATCGAATAATTATAAGGCCCATAATTAATGTGAAAGCAGCAAATAATTAATCCTTGACAAGAGAGAATTGACTCAACTTAAATATTTAGTTATTGTGTGCACATGTTATAAGTTTAAAAACAGTGAAAAGTGAACATTTAAAAAAGGTGAAAAGTGAACCACGCACTCACACACATGCCTCAACATGAACGGGCTCGGGTAGATAGACCATAACATGAGTGGTGTGGCACCAATAGAGGTATTTGCAACTCCAACCCAAAGCATAATGGGTGAGAGAGACAAATATAAGAGAAGTGAGTACGTGAGGGGTGGATCAAGATGGGGGAGAGGGTGAGAGGCAAAGGAAAAATTGCTATTTAATATTAAGTATAGATATAGATAATAGTTCCATGTATGTAGAAGGGCTCATTTAAACTGCATGCATTCACACATATTCCATTCTACTAAATTGAAATGAGGATATTTACACCTTTCTATTATGTTTACAAACATCCTTGACATTTAGTTGAGTGTGGATATAGGCCTAGGAGACCACTGTGGTTCAATCAAGTCGTTGTGATATGAATTTGGGTGCCTAGTTCTTCATAGTATAAAATCACCTAACCTCTCCTAGTTTGGTATAGTTTTGAACTTGATAAGTTCAACCCTACACATTGCTCCCTACTTCTCTTTTATAAAGTATGAACACGCATTTCAAGATTAAAATCTTGTGACGTATTTTATCAAAAAGATAGCTGAGTAGTGTGTAGCTTAGCAGCCATGTACCCACAAGGAAAGAGGAACATGGATGGAGAAAGGGAACTTCGAGTGTTACTTTATAACGTGGGAACGTAATGTTCCCAAATCACAGATGTGGATGTTATCGGAATGGCGTTTCCAGAACGAGGAACGTGGCCATGTTCTATGTTTTCAGCTGCCAAGGTGTGTAGTATAACATGTATTAGAAGACAACACACTGCATTCAAATTTGAAAGTTCTTTCATATATATAGGATCAAGAAATTATTGTTAGCAAAAAATATGGTTTCATGGTGACTATATATCTTCACAAAGCCAAATGTAGATCAGTGGGGTTAACAGATATCCACACACATCTCATTTGTAAGTACTGTACACATTTATATTCCTGCTAGCTCCATCTGGCGTGTTGACAATCAGATGTGAATACCTTGTGGCTTCACTATTGGTTTAACTCACTCGGTTTGGCATCAACTTGGTTCTTCCACAAAGGGAGAAGCGATCTAAAAAATAGAAAGGCCGAGCTAGTTGAGATGTGATGAGTAGGCTGAAAAAGTAATTCATGTTCTAATATATTGTGGTCACCCTCCTCGCTCACACCTAGATCACTTTTTCATCCAAAGAATCATAGTCCCTTCTCCTTTCCATTGCTAGAACGTAGCCCTAATCCAAAACATGTCACCTAAGATATTGCACCAATGTGCCAACTCAATCCTCCAATAACCATTGTCTTCGACCTTGATTCACCAAGAAAATCATGTTGTAGGTTTTCTCGATCGGTGTATGGGGTAGCCACTGCTCTAACGTGAACCATCTTTCCAATTAAATTTCCACTTACACCATCTTGCTAAAAAACTCCGGTTGTGGTTCCCAACTCGACTAAAATCATTCATGCACACACTCACTTAATTGTTAACTCTAGATGTAGCACAAGACAAGCTTACTCAACCGCCCATGAAAATCTATATAACTCATTTTCATGGGCAATTATTTTAATCGACGGACAATGAAAATGGATATATTTCTGTGAGTGGTCTACCTAACTGAACTCCTCCTGAAAATATATTTCCATGGATAGTTTGTAAGCTACAATGCTCTCAGACATAGTTAGAAATAGTTTGCTAAGTGAACCCACCCCTGGAAAAAAAAATTAGGTGGCATCTGCATATATGTAGTAATGAGGTGAAACCATGTCGGAGGTTACAACGGTAGCGAGATGAGATAGTTGACAAGCTAAAATGGCACCATATATAGAAATATTAAAATGCATAAAACTTGCATGTGTGAGACCATACTAATAAAATGTGACGTCGTATGTATACGAGTGAGGATTTCGAAGCCCTAGCATGCATTTAGATCCTTACAATATCTTATTCAGAGAAGAGAGTAAATAACGAAACAGAGAGCAAGATAGATACTAGTACTACTTGAATGCGTAGAAGGGAACAGAAGAGGGGAGGGACAAGATGGGAGGACACGTTACTGCGCACTGCTGTCCCTAGGTACTGGCATTGCATTCATGGAGAACTTGAATGCATTCATTCTCTTGAATTTCTTCTTCAAACCTCTTTCCTTTTTACTATGGACAGAATCGTTTCAATGTTTGTCTGCCTAGTACAGCGATTGTGGAGAGAGAGAGAGAGAGAGAGAGAGAGAGAGAGAGAGCATGGGGGCCGGGGAATGAAACACTCATATATGGCCTGTAACACAACCCTTGTTGTGCCGATGTAGACTGCTGATTGGGCACCACATCATAAGGTTATGATGAGGGAGAGGGAGGAACTATGTGTATCTTTCTTCTGTTCTCTTCTTGCTCTTTTGTTTTTTTTGTCCAAAACATATACCATATACTAGCTAGGTAGGAGAGAGAGATTTTGTGACAAAATTATGGTCCTTTTGGTACAGCTCTGCTTTAGTAGTGTAGCTAGGTAGGAGAGAAAGATGTTTTTTAATTGTTTAAAATATCTTCTTATAATAGTTAAAAATATGAAATATCTATAATTCCCATTTTTATTTTTCTCTTTTATTTTATTTTTTCTTTCCTTTTTCATTCTCTCGCGTTGAAGTCAACTGCATGCAACTACTATTGACATCTCGTCCTACCTCAACGCCGCGTCTTAACAAACCATGCCGTGTGTCCCGCCACTAACACGCTTGCGTCGGGTCTCCACGCCCCCATTGCCTCCGCGTCGGCACCGCCCACACACCCTGGCAGCTCATCGTCTGGCGCATCAGCGGTCGGTAGTCCTGACGATCCGGCATCTCTTCTCCTCGTGCTGGGGGCGATGGAGCCAACCACCGCGAGACGAAATCAGGAGAAGCCAAATATTTTGGCTCTCCTCTTCTCTCTTCTCTCTTCTCTCTTCTCTCTTGTCTCACCGGTAATTCTGGAGCTCCTCTCTTGCTCTCAACAGCTTTAGGAGCTGGTTGAGAATCTATACCAAGCGGGATCTTAGTTTTGGTGTGCATGCATGATAAGTTGATAACCAGCTGCTAAGATTTTGATTATTTTAGCTAGATACATATATACAGACAGACTAGCTCTTCACACTTGTCATTTGGCACCATGCAAGTTACTTCTTGCGTACCAGTAGAGAGACTAGAGCATGCAACTACACATTCTCCTATGCATGGCTGCAGATATCTCGATCCAAGGGGGGTGAATACTGGAGTGGATGGAATGCTCCTGCAGGATACTATAGAAGCTGCTCCGATCCTGCAGGATACTACTGTGTGTCTGTGTCGTCCGACGACGTCCGGCGCCGGCCATGTACAAGTACGACGTGAGCAACTGAGCAGGCAAAGCTAGTTAGTGACCCGTCATGCATTCACGCACGATGCACGCCTGCATGGAAGTTGGGTTCCCGGCCGGCCTACGACGACGACGACTAGGTGGCTGGCAGAGAGCTTCATGTCGTCTGCAGCTGCTGCTGGGGGGCGACCTGTCCTCTCCATTCCTCCTCTCCGTCCTCTGCCACCACCTCTCGATCTTTCTCTATCAATGCGAATGCTGCTGCATCTGCATGCATCAAATAAAGAAGCTAGCAGAAGAATCGGTAGCAGCTACTCCTAGTAGCGTGGATACCGAGACGAGACGAGACGACGCACACACGGCCATGAGCTACTATGCTGCATGATCCAGGCCAGCTGAGTGAGTGAGTGGAGCTGCTGTTGTACGTACAGTACCATTCAAGTCAAGCAGAGAGCTAGGGCTGCTGCTTCGTCCATGCGTCGAGATTCAAGAGAGCAATAAAACTCCAATGCAGCAGAGCAGGTATCGATCTATAGTGTTGTAGCTCTCTCCGATCCCTCTCCGGTCTCCGCTTGCTTTTGCAATAATTTTCTTCTTATGCACGTACATGCCCTATCTATTACTACTAAACCTTTTGCTCCAATGCATGCTGTATATATAACGCGCATCGACCTGTAGCTTATTCAAAACCTAATTTATATATGCGCCTGTTTGTGCCAGTATATATTAACTACCACTGCAGCCGCCCTTGCCCTTGCTTTGCTTTACGGCCAACTTGCTGACATATATCTATTGCACTGCTTCAATGCTTCTCTGATGGATCCATCTATTCTCTCTTCTCTCTTCCTTCTAATATCTACAAACAACCTATATTTGATCATGGATCGATGCTAGATACCCTAGCAAAATGTGAGATATCAGTGACGTTTTCATGCATGCTGCGTGCATTATATTGCTGACAACCAGAAACGACTACATGCATACAATTCATGCTAGTTAGCTCTAGTTTGATCGATCTGTGTTTCAACTTGTTGAATGGGGTTGTACTTGTAACAAGCATGTGCTTTGCTGTGTTCTAAAAGTAGTAAAGATTTGAATTCATTAATTTACAAGAAATCAATTTAATTTGGCGCAAATAGAATTCAAACCATGCTAATATATAGGAGCCAATTTGAAATTCTTGAAACATTTGAAAAAATTCATCAAACATAACAATATGCATTTATGTGCTTTTTTTGAATTGCGTGTGGAACTCTTGATGGTACAGAACCTAACTCAAATTGAAATCAATTCAAATATTGAGTCTAAATCAACTAAGGGCAGTTGATCTCTATGCTATGAATAGGATAGTTTTCATGCCATTTAATATGATGCCATGTAGGACATTTTTGCTGAGGTGGAGTGGGTATCATGCAAGAATTTTGCCATGCTGCAAGTTGGGCATGCCACTATTTCTTGGGCATGTGTTTGGTTCACTATTATAAATATGGCACGCCACACTTCAGCACCATGTCTCATATGCCAGACTTATTTTCTTGTCAAACTTCACCATAATTTTGTGGCTTCATTTTTTTTCTCACCACACTTGCATATTGGTTTGCCAAAAGTCAGGTGTGGAAAGTTTGAGCATGAGGCAAACAAGCCCGATGTTTGAGAAATAACATGAATTCTGTTGGAATTAGCATTCTAGATACCAACAGAATATGAGAGTGGGTAGGAAGATAATTTCCTAAACCTACTTGGATCTTATCTTGCCCCCAGCCCCACTACCACTCATATCTCTCTTGATCCACTCTAGCCAAGGGCATTAGATGCATTCAACCCACGCCTCACTAATACATCGCCTTTGCCTAGCATCGTCATCCCCCACCCGTCACGCTACTACCCATATCGCCCCACTAGCTGTACTGCAGTGTCATTCCATTTGGAACTATAGGAGCATCACAATAAGCCCCACATGCCTACATGAGTTGTCATGTACTCCATCACTTTATCTTCCTCATAATCCATGAAAATATCACCTCTCTTCGGTATCAAATCTCACCAATGCCATAGACCATTGTGCCTAGTAGATAACTCGCACTTCTCAAATTATCTCGCACCATCTTTAGCAACACTTGTGTACCTTGTTGTACCAGAGTGTATACCCTATGGAAATATCTCATTATCACAAGGTAATTTAGCCGAGGAAATGACCTCACCATCCAATTAATAGACCAAAAGAGTTCCAATAGATTGCATCAAAATAATTGAACTATGGAGAGGTATAACATAGCAAATGCTTGCTCAGTAGTAAAGAAAATAAAATAAATTTGAAATATGATCAAATCGGTAACATAGCAAAGGACATGAGAAATTTGTGACAAATAATTTTGAATCAAATAATCAAAGTGGAAACAAAAACACTTCAAATTGCTATGTATGTATCTAGCCTTGAACTTGCTAACTCTATTGTTATTCATCATCATAGGTCGTAACACTGGTCACCCGTGTGCAGGTATGCTCTTGCCACCCTCCTTACCAAACTCATGCGCACTATGCACACCACCAGTACACATAGGTGCACTCATCGACTGCACATAACCTCTACCCCCTGCATATGCAGCATGATGCTTCCGCACTATATATATCCACCCATCACCCTTTTTGGCATGGGCCATTGTGATTTCCTGTCATTCTATTCAAGTTTATTAGTAGAGTCTTGGAGATCACAATCACCTATTTTGAAGATGGGTCCAATATGTCACTCACTGCACTTGACCCATGAACAAGTGAACAAACCCATAGTCCATATATAAAGTTTCAATGAATTGATCTCCTTCCTTCTCTACTTGAATGTCATTGCTCTTGGGCTTACATGGTGGCGTAGGTTTTAGACTGAGAAAAGAAAAGGAAGAGTAAAGATTATAGCTGTCAAATTAAGGTATGGCAAGTGTAATATCTTGTGATACTGAGTCCTCCACACTTATATATACCTATATATTTGTGGCTCATGCAAGCATGGTTATCTTAGAGAGACAATGTTAGGAAAAGATTATGAAATCAGTGAGTTGGAACCTTCAGGTGATATAATACCACATTGATGCCAAGTAGGTCGAACATTCAATATGGAGGTTGGATTTCACTAGACTTCTTAGCAACCTTATAGGGGAACAACCAGATCTACAAATTATTAGTTCAATATCGCATGTGAAATCCCAAACAAGTTTAGAGATTTCCATTACTTCGGCATGGTGCATTTATTATTGGCTTTTAAGAAACAGTGTCATCTTTGATGGTGGCAACTCGCCCTCTTTAGAGGTTTGAAAGCGTAGTCTTCTTGAGGAGTTACTTGTTGTATCTCTTAGCTGCAAGGTCGTCAAAGAAATCTCTTTTTAGGGCTTTCTTCTTTTAGCTTTTGTTTAGCTTTTCCCTTTTTGTTCTTTTCTTGTTTTTTGTTTTTCCCTTTGTACAGATGTTTATAAAAATAGTTCAGTAAGGGGATTCCCCTCCTGTTTTGCTAAAAATTTGTTATCTTAAATAATAGAGTAATATATTACCCCTTGGTATCTTTTCTGTAAATATTATGAAGTAATTTTTTGTGATGGTCCATCTAGCAATTAATGTTAACCTTATGTTGTGAATATATATTTGAGCTATAGCTTCGTATTGTTGAGATTGAAAAATGACTTACCGAGGATCAATGGAATGTTCTAGGAATATATAAATCAGTAGAATTAGGGTTTGCTACAACGCTGCTCCCCTGAAAAATTCAAAGACAAGACGGGGGCTACCTGTCTAATTTGGTGGCATGGATGGTGCACGTACATACGTACCATGCATGGGCTAGCTGGCGCTGGATTGCAAAGCTAGCTAGGGTTTTGCAATTTCCATGCCTGCCTTCTGCAGGCTCATTGATTGTTGTGCATGCATGTCTGCCTGAACTGCAAACACTTTAACTTAATTTTCTTGGGTTCTGGACCGACGACTTCACTTGGAGAATTGATCAAGGCTTTGCTTCTCTAGGGAGACAAACTGTTACCCGGTCAGACAGGTGACAGTTCGAGATGGGAGAGAAGAGAGCCTGCATGAGGCGCATAGGTCATCCACAATATAGAGGGAAATGGTCTTTATAATTATAGACCAATAAAGGTCACTGGCTCACTACTGTGTGAGTCACCAAGATCGGGTGCTCCTACTGCACATAATTAAGCAGCATCTCAGCCATCCAAGGAGCCAGCAAAATGGTTAGTATCAGAGCCTATATATTTCTCCTCATTTTTTATTCTCCCCCTTGTGCTGCCAGGATCTGTTTTTCATTCACAGGAGAACATATGTTTATTAACACAAAAACAGAAGCATAACCGAGACCCATTTACATACATCAATGTTCTCTTCTCCTATTTTTCATATACAAAAGCTCGCATCACTAATCCATTGCTACACAAATAATTTCTATATCCTCTCTTATTTTTTTAGGAACGGCTGACTTAAAAAATAACATAAAATATATTTATACTTAAGGGTGTGGTTGAAATAGGAAACCGACCTTTAAGGGCAGTTTCTAATGTCAACCATCTCTAAATATGGATGATTTCTTGAAGATACTGTCGAGCAAATAAATTCATAATGTTTAGAAGAATCAGATAAAGGCAAACCTTTTTAGTCTGCGATTTATCTTTTTTATTTTTGTCAAAATGGGCAATTTATCATTTTTTTGTTTTTGTAAAAATATCTGCTATTTATCTATTTTCCTCCTGCAAGGATTCACATAGATACTCCCTACGTCCCTAAATAACTGCCGCTTCCCTTCTCGAGAAAAGAAATACTGGCAATTTTAATAAATAATAAATATCATCGATTAGTATCATAATTAGTATCATCGAAAAGATCTTTGTACCTAGTTTTTTAAAAAAATTATTTGGAGATATAAATATTGCACGTATTTTCTACAAATCAAGTCAAATTTATGGCACGCATACCATGGCGACAGTTATTTAGGGACGGAGGGAGTACTCCTTTAGAAGCCTTGAATTATATATAGCAATATTATTAAGCAAGATAATCACGACAAGGATCTTTACACATATTTTTCAGAAAGAAAGTTGTGTAAACTTTTTTAGTCTTGTTCGTCTGCTTTCCAAGTAGCAATATAATATTAAGGAAGATAATCACGACAAGCGGCATCCACACCACAGGTGAGAGAGGCCAGGCCACCAGAAGGCAAAGAGCCAAAAAGAGCAAGCAGAAAGCAGCCAAGAAGAAGCCCAAGCCCAAGATTGAAATGAATATGATCTTTCCCCTTGTCCGGTCCTTGCATTCCATTGTCCGTTCTTAACTTATCCTTTCACGAACCACGACGTACGAGCTTGTTGAGAGAGACGGCGGAACGCAGCGTCATCTTACGGCAGAGCGGCGCAGATTTGCAGGAGGAAGGGGATGAGTAGAGGAGTCTTCACCGATCCTGGCTCCTGCGCCAGCTAGCGGGCGAGTCCGGCCACGAGACCACCACGGCTCAGACCTGGCCGTTAGCGCTTGGGTGTGGATAATTTGCCATCATTCTTCTCAGCATGGATGATTTGCCACCACGGCTTCATCGGTCTTGTTGGCAGCCTTGCATTGATATATTTTTCTTTGGAGGTCCAGTCGATTAGACTTACGGTGGAGGCTTCTTTCTATCGCTTTTCGTTCTATTCTATTGTCATTTGGGTTATTAACCACTCTCTCCGTAGTTTTATACCTGCACTATGAAATCTTTCAGAATCATATAGCTGCGTTGTGTAAGTGGTTCTTTCGGTATTTTCTTCTTAAATGAAACAAATGTGAAATCACGGTCACCAAGAAAAAGAAGTCCATCCACAACCACCACGTCCTGCTCAATACCTCGATGTAATCAGGGACGGAGGACCAAAGATGGCGAGTCGATGAGTTTAATTGAGGATTTAGGTGTCAGATAGACGACGACAATGACAACAAGTGCAAGATACGAGATAGGCGCTCTACTGATGTTGAAGGGACCACGATAAGGCGCCACGGTCGCCCGCTGCCCTATCTTGTTCTTCTTCTTCTACTATTCTTCTTCCTTAACTTCTCTTCCAACTTCGTCATCTTTCTGGGCATTGCCCATCCCTCCCTCCATCTTCCATGTCCGCCTTATTGACCCATCCACCACACCACCCTTCCCTCCACTAATCTTGGTTTGAAGATGAAGATACGTCGACCCCAAGCAAGCTCTTCCAAACCGATTATCTCCCACCTCCCACTAGGCGACGCTACCATTGCCTCACTTGCTAGCCTCAACCCACAATAGGCCACCATTAGGTCGACCGCTAGTGCCAAGCCTCCTCTCCACCTGACATGGAACCCACAAGAACCTCGAAACCCTAACACCATCTCCGAAAACTACTACAATGCTCATGGGCCATAGGGAGCGCTGGGCTCATGGGCCGTGGGGGCACGCGCTCCGCTCGACCTGTTGATAGATTTTGTGGAGTACTTCCCATTGTTTAATAGATCTTCATGGCCTTCTCAGCTGTTTCCATCGCTTGCTGGTGATCGATCGCAAAATGCCAAAGCATTATTTAGGGCGAAGAACAGCAAGTTCTTGCCACAAGGATTCTAAGGTTATTTACAAACAAGTCCGTAACTGAATTATTTCTTTTTATAAAATGGTTATTCATATCAAAATTAATGCTAATGTCATCAATCCAATTAATGATTTCATAATTTGTTTCTAGATTTAAAAATCATTTTGAAAATGGTGGTTTTTTAAAAAAGACCTCTAAGCTTTCTCTAGATTTTGAGGTAAAAGCCATTTACATTTTAGTTGTAGATGGTATTTGCACTCATGTAGATTGTAGAAACAAGCTATATGTTTTTTAATGCTTGGTGTGATGTTTTTTATGTTTTTTGTTATTTTTGTACCATTGTTCGAGTAAATCGCTTAGCCCGCTTAATTAAACACTGCTTAAACATTACATGGTGTGGTCTATCATTTCTTCTGTTTAATCGTCTATTTACCCCCACTTAAACAACAGTCGTTTTGCCTGTTTGGTTGAGTTCCTAGCTCAAATATTATCTACACAGTCGGTGATTGGCTATAATTATTTATTGTCTAGGATAACAATGGTTTGTACTGATACTTGTTGTCAATTCAAGAGAAGTCGATTGAGGTTGATTTAGAAGAAAAGAGAAGGTTGTGAACAACATTTGGATGCAAGGGTCCATGACCTTACTTGCCTACTCTTTGTTTTTAGTTAGTCTAGTTAATTAAACTTTAAGATTACATGCACTATCATAATCTTGAAGATGTTGAACTTCTTTTAGTACATCTAAGAATTTTTACTATATAGATACATAAGTAAAAGTAATATATATTGAAAAAACAAAGCATCTACTAATTTTTACTATATAGATGCTTTGTTTTTAGATGGAGAGGTGATCAGAGATGAAAATCCCATTCAAGAGAATGCCACTGTTCCTTCCTTCCCGTCTCGAGAACTCAATTCTCCCCCAACTCCTCACTTGATCGAAGAAGAGCCATCATCGCCCATGGCGAACTTTGTCGTCAACCCAGCTTCTTTCGTGCCGTAGGGCCTGCAGCAAGAAGAATGGGCGCGGCCTGCAAGAGGTCGCATTGTGATTGCTGGCAACCCTCCCAGAAGGCATGAAGAGTATGCTATTGCTACTATTTTCCCTCCCCCTCAAACAGCACCTTCTCTTTGATGCTATGGACGAGGTTGTTGATTGTTTCGAGGATGAGCACAGAGTTAGTATTTTATCTGCTTGCTTGTCGCCTTTGGGTCTGTGCATACTACAGTTTCGTTCCCCGATTGCGAGAGAAGCTATGATCAATCTGAGCCCTCATCACTTAGATGATGTTAGAGAAATTGTTGTTCAGGAGCATGATCAAGGCATTAATATGAGAGCCTATCCTTTTACTCGTACCTGTTGGGTTATGTTTCTCGCATTTTCGCTAGATTGTCAATCTAAAGAATATGTGTCTCAAGCTGTTAGTCACTTTGGACATGTGGTCACATGGACAAACAATAATAATTGCAAATCCAGAATTCTAGTTCGATGTGCAGTCACACTGCTGAGTAGAATTCCCAAAAGTTTGATTGTTTGCCAGGGAGGTCAGATTGGTGAAGGAGGTCGCTCTTGGACTGTCCCTATGTATATCCTTAACTCCAACCTGAATGCAGGTCTAGATGGGGATGAAGATCCCATCCCCCTTGATGCCAACCTTCATCCTGTCAATGGGCCTTTTTTCCTGGAATCTAGCCTGAGCCTCAAGTGGGCATTGAGGATGTTGCAGACCTGAATGAAGTCAACCAAGCCAATATTGATCAGGGATGGGAGCCAAATCAGATTCCTCCACCTGTTGTACAGTTCAATCCCAATGGCTAGCCTGCTTGGCCTGATCAGGAAGGAGAGTTAGTGGACGAAAATAAGCTTGCTTAGGTTCAACAGCTTGCTGATGAAGTTGTAGCTAATGCTGTTGCAAATGCCTTACCTCAACAATTAGAGGAGCCATAGTCTTCCTCAACTATCAGCTCCTCTACCAGAAGTTTTTTCAGAGCTCAGGGACCTCCTATCACCCTTGAGTTACCTCTTCGTAATAATTCTAAACTTATTGCTGTGGGTAACACCATGCAAAGGTTTGACAGTGACTATAAAATCAGATTGACTGCTGCAGGTCTGGGGCTGCTTGCCAACTTTGGCCCCCAACCTTCTGTGAAAATGTTTATAAAGCATATGTCTGAATTAGCATTTGAGGAGGCCCCCGTTACTTATCCTTTTACCAATCTCAGGCCCATCTGTGGAAGGGAGTTTGAATGGGCTATGGTTTGTGATGCGTCTTGGTGGGGAAACAATGATGAGGCCTCCTCCTCAAAAGCCCAAACAGATGCCATTATCTTGGGCCCACATAATGTGATTGATTTGATAAGCCCTACTTTAATTAGTGAAGACAATGCTTTAGTCACTTACAATGCTGAGTTTGCGATTTAGCAAATCATGAATAATCTCCACCCTGCTGAGAATGAGACTCAAAATGACAAACTAAGAGACATGATGGAGATAGATGAAATCTAGATAATGGAAAATCAGAGAACCCAAATCCTGAGGATGGCTGGGGTGTTTACTCATAGCACTAACTATGTGGAGCTCCATGAATTTGATTCTCTGAACATAGGTAACCAGAGTACAGATGATCTGAATATTGATATAATGGGTTTGGCTAAGAATGGTGTTATATCTATTGAGGATGATCACAATAGGATTGATGCCTCCGCTCCTGCTAGAGATGACATAAGTTTGGAGTCAACTTCTTACATTTCCCCAAATGCTACAAAAAGGAGAAGGGTCTCTAGAGCCAGAACTCCTATTGTGGATGATGGAATCAAAAGAAGCAATGGACTCAAAGCTGGATTGACTGTGAATCATATCCAACTAGATAATAAACCAAGAAAGAGCAGGGTGAGAAGAAAAAATTAGTCAGTTTCTCTACTATGGAAGATTTGAAGAAAGCTATTGTTCTTGGGAACCTCAATGACATGATGGAAGCTATTGAGTACTAGGATGAAGCTAATGAAGAAGAAGGACAAGTTGAAGCTGATCCCATCCCTATCCACCTGTTAATGGATGTTGGGACTGACTTCTGTGGAGTGCCTCCTGAGGAGATCACTCATGCTGCTCTCCTAGAAGAATATCAGGACAAATGAAGCTATACAAGTTCAAGACTGAAGACAGAGATCGTCTACCTTTGGCTTATGTGTTTTATGTTATCTTTCTTAGTTGTTTCCCTCTGAACTCTATATTGTGCTGGTGGATCCTAGTTGATTATTATGTAGTCACCCTTCTTTATGATTGCACATTGTTATCAATGAATCAAAACTCTTTTAATAGTAATTGCCATGCCTGGAATGTTTTGTGTTGGAACATTAGGGGTATTAATGATAGATAAAAATGGAATTCTATCAGAAAAAATAGATGAGAGTGGAGCAGATATTTTTTGTCTCCAAGAAACAAAGAGAGAATTTTGACATTCATTACATGAGAAACTTTGACCTAAAGTGTTTTGATAAGTTTGATTACTGCCCTTCTGTGGGATCCTCTGGGGGTGTCCTCATTTGCTGGTGTAGTTCCCATTTCAATGTTGTAACCCTAAAAAAATCCTTTTGCGATCAAGCTTAATGTTACCAGTTGTCATGATCTTACGCAATGGTATCTAGTTGCAGTCCATGGCCCTTGCAGGCAGCCTCATAGAGATAATTTTGTTAACTGGTTATATAGCCTGAACATTGATGATGATGATCTCTGGCTATTCATGGGTGATTTTAATTTCTACAGATCTCTAGAAAATAGAAATAGGCCTAGGGGAAATTTCAATGACATTATGATTTTTAATAGAATTATTAGTCAGATCTGATTGAATTGCCTATCAAAGGAAGAAGCTTTACTTGGAGTAATATGCAGGCTGAGACTTTGCTTGAACAGATTGACTGGTTTTTTACCTCAGCTGCTTGGACTCCCAAATTCCCCAATACAATGGTGCTCCCTCTTGCTAGAATTATTTCTGATCACATCCCATGTAAGGTACAGATTGGTACCTACATTCCAAAGGTCGATGTTTTTAGATGTGAGAATTTTTGGTTCAATCACCCTACTTTTATGCAACTGTATCTCGAGGTTTGGGGCCAAAATTCTAGGGCTAACAATAGTGCTAAATTCATTAGCTCTAAATTCAAGATGCTGAAAAGAACTCTCAAGCACTGGGCCAAAAATCTTTCCAGTCTATCTAAACTCATTACAAACTGCAACTTGGTCATTGTTTTCTTGGATAATTTGGAGGAGCACAGAAATCTATTCATCCACGAAAGCAGGTTTAGAAGCATTATCAAAGAGCACCTTCAGAGACTACTACGTATGCAAAATGAGTACTGGAAGCAAAGGTTTACCCAAAGATTTGTTTAACTTGGTGATGAGAACACCAAGTTCTTTCACTCTATGGCTACTGAAAGATTTAGAAAGAACACAATCTCCCAAATTCTCAGTCCAGATGGAAGAATGGTTTCTGATCATCATGAGAAGAGTGCTTTGTTCTACAAAGAGTTCAAAAATAGACTTGGTGTCTCTTTGAGTGTCGACATGCTTTTTGATCTTGAGGATCTCATTACTCCTGCTAATAATCTAGGTAACTTAATGCTCCCTTCGGCACTGAAGAAATTGATGCTGTGATATTGGGAATGCCAAATGACAAAGCCCCTGGCCCTGATGGCTTCAACAGCCTTTTTTTCAAGAAATGTTGGCACATCATAAGAAATGATATTTACTCTCTCTGTGAGGATTTTTACAATCATTGTGCTGATTTGAAGAGTATTAACTCATCTTACATCACATTAGTCCCTAAAAGATGTAACCCAGAGGTGATAAATGATTTTGGCCCAATTTCTTTGCTCAATACTTCCATGAGAATCATCACCAAGCTGTTGGCTAATAGGTTACAAAAGGTCAGCATTAATTTTGTGCATAAAAATCAGTATAGGTTCATTAAGGAAAAAACTATCCAAGATTGCCTTGGATGGGCTTTTGAGTTTTTGCATCAGTGTCATCATTTAAAAAGAGAGATTATTGTCCTAAAATTAGATTTTGAGAGGGCTTTTGATCTGGTTGAACACCACACCATTATAAGAATGTTGGAAGCTAAAGGCTTTCCTCTCAAATGGATCACCTGGATTAAAGATATCCTATCAAGTGCAACCTCTGCAGTTTTAATTGAGTAGCTGGCAAGGACTTTAAATGTATGAGAGGAGTCAGACAAGGTGATCCCCTCTCCCCACTGCTTTTTGTATTGGTTGCTAACCTTCTTCAGAGTGTCATCAATAGAGCATACCATGATAATATCTTGCTGCCTCCTTTCCCTCAGCAATCTGGCAATCCTTTCCCTATTGTTCAATACGCTGATGACACACTCTTAGTCATGCAAGCCAGTGAATCACAACTGCTCTCTCTGAAAGGCATCTTACAAATTTTTGCTGATTCTACTGGCTTGAGAGTTAACTATGCAAAATCATGTTTGGTTCCCATCAATATCAGTAGCGATAGAGCAATACAGTTAGCTGAGGCTTTTGGCTGTATGGTTGGATAGTTCCCCTTCACATATCTTGGGCTCCCTATGGGTACCACTAAACCTCTAGTTAAGGACTATGCCCCCTTACTATGCAGAATTGAAAGAAGACTCTCTACCAGTTCTCAGTTTCTTTCTTATGCTGGAAGGCTACATTTTGTAAATTCAGTTATCTCATCTCTCCCCACATATTTTTTATGCTCTCTAAAACTCCCTGTGGCTGTCATTGAGGCTATTGATAAATATAGAAAAGATTGTTTATGGAAAGGAAGTAATTTCAAGAAAAAAGGTTACAATTTGGCTGCTTGGAACATAGTTATGAGACCTAAAGATAAGGGGGGCTTGGTGTTATAGATCTAACTTTGCATAATGAAGCCCTCCTTTTTAAAGTAGCTGGACAAATTCTACAATAAGAAAATGTCTAGTGGGTTAATCTCTTGTGGCAATGAGATATTATGGTGATGGTGTCTGTTGACACCTGTTAGCGTCAACTTTTACTAGGGCTTTTTACCCGATGGACAACAAGATAACACACTAGTCTAGGGTTTTTCTCGATAAATTCCACGAGTTTTGCATATTACGTAATTTTCGGGGTGATTTTCGAGAAAAGCTAAAAAAAGAGGGACTCTAACATAAAATAACCACGAAACTTATCCGCCACGAAGGACATCACGGGAAGACTCGGGAAGACTCGAAGACACCGGAAGGAGCGAGGGGGCGGAGAGGCGCCGAGGGGGGCCGGCCGGCCCCACCATGGCGCCGGGCGGCGCCCCCCTGTTAGGGTTTGGCTCCCCCCTTCCGGAATGTTCCTCCACCGCCTCCAAGGATGCATCTCGGCCCTACGTTACGTCGGTTTGATCTGCGGCGCACGCGCATCCCACCAGGACTATAAATATGAGGGTAGACCCCCCGGAGGGAGCCAATTCATTATTCATCAAGGTCTCAAGCCATCAAGCATCAAGAGCCTTCAAGTTCATCAAGAGCCTTCTAGTTCATAGGATTAGCTAGCTAGATTAGAAGTAGAGGAGATCTAGTTCTTCATCGGATCGGAGCCCCTGGCCCATTTGGCCGAGCGAGAGTTCGGTAATAGATCTAGTTCTTAATTACTTTATTGTATTCATTATTCAGATTAGGGAGACTTTACTCTAAATATATTCATATGTTCTTAATTGCAATAGTCATTGTCTACTTTGATTATATGTCTAGTTTAGTTACTTGATCTTATTGAATTCATGTAATTGCTCGTATAGCGTTTATCCATATGTACAATGGGTAGATGATAGGCGATATGTAGGCGTGGTGTCTAGATGTCTTGTTTATCTGCGAGTGCACCCCGATATGCCGGGACGTGTGGTCGTCTGCGTAGGTGACAGACTACGTTAGTTCCTCTGTAGTCCACCCCCGTATGTAGGACTAGCATGGGCACGGTCGCGAAGGAGGTGACTTAGGTCTTAATACCCTCATTAGTTGATGCCTCTTTACATGCAATGATGATTTAGGGTTGATTTAGCAATGATTACTAGATGTAGTTGCACTAATTAGAGTTATTCAATTGACGTAGTTATAGACCTATCTCCGTAGTTTATCCAATGGCTAGCTATGATTATGACTAGTAAGATGCTCTGATGATTATCTTTAATTATGATATTTGATGATTATGCTATCACCCGCATTTATCTTTATTTATCTTGTGACCTCTCGCTTTGTTATAAGTAGAGTATACGACTTAGGTAGTATTGTTTATCATGTCCACATAGTTTCGTATCAATATGGCAATAATAGTTTATTACATAGCTTTCCCGTGAGGTATAATTATAAATCGACAACCTGGAGACTTCCCTAGGTAAAATGCTACAACGGTATAATTATCTGTCCGCTTGCAGAACCCATTAGTTTACATTTATATCTTATTCATATATTTTATCTGC
The DNA here is from genome assembly GCA_015844335.1 of Chrysopogon serrulatus. NCBI lineage: Eukaryota > Viridiplantae > Streptophyta > Magnoliopsida > Poales > Poaceae > Chrysopogon > Chrysopogon serrulatus. The sequence continues at coordinate 79,225 of JADLZL010002030.1, forward strand.
CTAGTCACAATAGTACAATATAAATCTATGTTAATTTCCTAGCAATATAATTGGGGATGACAACCTACTTCATGTTTAGGAATGTTAGTAATTCAAGAGTGACTAGTTGCTAATGACAAGTAATTATATACCAACCATTTCTGGGGTCATTGCTAGGAGTAGGGTTTATCTCTGCTTTTTAGTAGTGACGTTAGAAATGCCAACAGTGTCCACACCTTAGGAGGGAAAAAGGTTCTTTTTGGTGGAAAGATATTCTAAGACTACATGTCAAGTACAGAGGCATTGCTTTCTGCATTCCTAGAATAGGGGACACTGTCAGTTTCTAGGATGATCTTGTACTTGAAAGTGTGATGTCAGTCAAATATAATTCACTGTATGGGTTTGCAAAAGAGACAGTCATCTCTATTTAGAAGGTCATCAACACTCCCAATTTAGTGGGTCTCTTTAGAATTCTAATGACCAGGCAAGCCTTCAATGAATTACAGCTCCTTTCTGAAGATGTTGCTTCTCTCCAATTGGCTTCCACAGCTGAAAAAGATCATTGGTCTTTCATTTGGGGAAAAATCACCTATTCAGCCAGCTGTTTTTATCATCATCATTTTAAGAGCATTGTCACCCCCCTCCCATTAAATGGATTGGGAAATCCAAACGCATTCCCCGCATTAAGTTTTTTGCTTGGTTACTACTAAATGACAGGCTCAATACCCGTAATATCCTCAAGAGAAGAAAGAAATTTTTGCAAGAAGGCTATAACTGTGTCCTTTGTCAAGAAAATGTGGAAGAAACACTTGAGCATTTGTTCTTCGACTGTCCTGCTGCTACATGTAAATGGTTCATCCTTGGGATAATCTGACCAGATTCTAGTAGCCCTTCTCAGAGACTTATAGTCGCTAAAGAAAACTTTCAGCTCCCTTTCTTTATGGAAATTTTTATGGTCTCTGCGCACTGCATTTGGGAGGAAAGAAATGCTCTCATTTTTTATGGCAAGGCTCCTAGTTTGAGTTCTTGGAAGGCTACTTTCAAGCACCAAGTCACTACTCATTTTCACAGAATCAAGTCATCAATGCATTCATCAATCTCAGCCTGGCTTAATAACTTGTAGCTTGCAGCTTGCTTCTTTCTTCTCCCTGCAGCCTTTCTGTTTCTAGTTTAGTCTAAGTTTTGGTTTCTTTGTTCAGTTTATAGTCTAGTTTTGTTTAGTTCTTTTTTTCTTAGTTCTAGGTTCTGTACTGGGTGACTCCCTCTGTAACTTTTGTATAGTTTTTTTTCCTTTGGTGTCGGGGTTTTTTTTCCCCACGGTTTTCTGTCAAACAAAAAGACATAAATCTTTGTGCTAGCAGACCCTGAAGTTATTGATTTTTTTTTGCTACATCTAAGAATTGCATTAGTATTATTGTATTGTAACAACATAGATGGCATAAAAATAAATTAACAGTATTTATATGTGACAATGTCTCAAATAAAATGTACTCCCTCCGTATCGGATTTAGAAGTCATTTTGGACAAGGCTTGGATCAAGGCAACGTATCAAATGCAAACCAACCTCTCTGTAAAAACCCGTGCAAACCACATCATAAAAAGTCAACTAAATTCACCAAAAATCATACATGTAGATGATATGATGATACACAATCTTGTAAAATATCTTGTACAAACTCAACTTCATATATGAGATATAGAAATAACAAATTTCAAGCTAGAAAGTTGTCCAAATGATTCGTTAGAAATTTGTTATTTTTATAACTCACAAACAAGGTCAAGTTTTGACAAGATATTTACAAGGTTGTGTATCATCATAACATCTACATGTGTGTTTTTTTAGTAAATTTAAATTTAGATAACTTTTTTTGCTGTGGTTTGCATGGATTTTATAGAAAGTTGATTTGCACTTGATACGTTGCCTTGGATCAAACATTGAAAACATAAATCATGAATAAATTTTAAGTTATTGAGTTTGGAAATATGAAAACCATATGGATAGATTTGTCTTAAAAAATACTTTCATAAAAGTATAAATATATCACTTTGTGATGAGTATTTTTACAAAATATGAAGTTAAAGTTATACTTTAGAGACAGTGTCACTATCCAAAAACGACTTCTAAATCCAATACAGAGGGAGTAGAAAGTTATCAAACATACAAAATATATTATCATAAAATATTAATATAATTAAAAGTGAATTGTCTGTGTCATTGGTATGTTCTTTATTGAGGGAACATCTTTTCATAATTGATAAACAATTAAAATAGCATGTTTACTTTGTCTACATGGTGACATATTGCATTAATGCTTACTTTCAATTTTACAATGGTAGAATGTAATAACCTAGATATACATATAGCACAAATTTTATGGCTATTGAATTATTTTATATAATAGATTATATTGGTAAGACAAACATTTGTGGGATATTTAGCTAACTACGTAGGTGCATAATAATAAGACAAAAATTTAGCATATTTACTTTGTTTAGATATGTGTAATCCAAAAGGCACATCTTGTGTTAACCATCGTTCTCGTTTCCCCAAAAATTAATTTTAACTAAACTTATATAAAATTTATTAAAATTTGTGGAACATAATTACTATCAATACATAGATCATTAAATCTATTTTTATAATAAATTTATTTAAAAATATAAATATTATTAATATTTTCTATAAATCTAATCAAACGTATCGATAGGCAAACCAACAACAACAAATAGTTAGAGATAGCTAAAGAGAGTAGTAAATAACCTTAACTGGAATTTTAATCATGTTTTGGTAATTAAATGCAACTTGAGCGAATAGTTTATGTATTTTTCATAATGGTGAAGGTGGGTGGTAACTTTTTGAAGAAAAAATAGAATAGGACAAAATGGTTAAGGAAGACGCTCGGACGCCCGATAAAGACAAGGAGAGGAGGAATTGTTTTGTCTTGTATAGCCCATGAATGAATTTGAAGTAGCTAGGCCAAAAATTCTGTGGAATAAAAGCGGAATATCACTTTCCAATTCAATGCACACCCGAACAAGACGACCCATGAAACTGATTTCAATTTTCAGCCCAATTCTGTAGATCGATCCAAACAGGCCGTCAGTGTGTCAGGTGGTCCGTCCGTATAGAATGTAGAACAGCCAACATGTGAGAGAGACGGCGAAGAGCAAGCAGACGCATGCAGCCGAAGAAGCCCAAGCCCAAAACTGAAATGATGATTATGATCATTTCCTTTGTCTCTTGCCTTCCTTCCATTGACCATTGTCCGTTCTTAACTTATCCTTTCACAAACCACGACGAGCTTAACTGCTAGCTTGCATTGTTGTCGTTGAGAGAGACGGCGGAATGCGGCGGCGTCTTACGGCAGAGCTTGTGCGGCGCAGATTTGCATTAGGAAGGGGACGACGAGTAGAGAAGGAGGAGTCTTCACCGACACCGACCAAGCAGGACCACCTGGCATCCTGAGCTAGCGAGCGAGTCCGGCCATGGCCACGGCCACCACTCAATACCTAGGTTTAATCGTCGGCGACTGGATCGAGATCGAAGATAGCGAGCGAGTCCGGGAACGGCCAGGGAGATTTTGGTTTCCAGTAGTTCTTGCTGCTTATCTATCTGCTGCCTCCTCTATCAGTCTATCTGCAAGTGGTGGCACGATCACATATAGTCCATCCAAGCCGTGGCTCCATGCGGGTGACGCAGACGATAAGGCTTGCCACGGGGAGACGCCACGTGGCGCCGGACGCGATGAGGATAGGCCAGGCTGGCCGGGGTGCGGACACGGGACAACGGTGGCCACTCCTCCCACATCCGCTTCCGGCTTCGTCCTGCCCGATCGAACGACAGCCATCCATCCATCGCCATTCGCCATGGACGCACGCGCTGCGCCATCTCTATATATGCCGTCGGTGGGGGAGCCTACAGGAAGACCCAAGCATCAGAAGCAAGCAAGCTAAGGCAGCAAGCTCCATCCCTAGCTCACTCACTCACTAGTCGCTACTACAAGGCAGCCATGGCGCCCACCGTGATGGCCTCGTCCGCCACCGCCGTCGCTCCGTTCCAGGGGCTCAAGTCCACCGCCACCAGCCTCCCCGTCGCCCGCCGCTCCACCACCAGCCTCGGCAGAGTCAGCAACGCCGGAAGGATCCGGTGCATGCAGGTAACAAGCTAGCATTAGCAACCGCCGGCGGCCTTTCGTTCTTTGCTCCGGCCATCTTCTTTGCAGAGCTGCAGCAACCCCCCAAACACGAACATGATTGCAGGTGTGGCCGGCGTATGGCAACAAGAAGTTCGAGACGCTGTCGTACCTGCCGCCGCTGTCGGAGGAGCAGCTGCTGAAGCAGGTGGACTACCTGCTGCGCAACAACTGGGTGCCCTGCCTCGAGTTCAGCAAGGAAGGGTTCGTGTACCGCGAGAACTCCACCTCGCCGTGCTACTACGACGGCCGGTACTGGACCATGTGGAAGCTGCCCATGTTCGGCTGCACCGACGCGTCGCAGGTGTACAAGGAGCTGCAGGAGGCCATCGCCGCCTACCCGGACGCCTACGTCCGCATCCTCGGCTTCGACAACATCAAGCAGACGCAGTGCGTCAGCTTCATCGCCTACAAGCCCCCAGGCAGCGAGTAGACCCAAGTGAACAACAAGTGCTCCTGCGTGAGCTAGGCGCCTAGCTAGCTGCCGCCTGCCTTTTCCTTGGTTTTGCATGCTTCGGGTCACACACACCTTGGTTTCTTTTTCTCCTTTTTCATTCTCCTGGTTCCTTTGCTTCTCTGCTGATGTATCCATTGTTGCAAGCATGGCATCATACATCTAGCTACATCTCCTCCTCCACCTGAGAGGGAGAGATACCTATATATACCTGCCGAAACTACTACTGCAACTACTATCCTTGGTGAGGAACATGTGAATGCAAGCTCCGGCTATCATATATGTGTAATATATGGCATTGGAGTTTGCTCTGGTTATTCACAGAGCAAAGAACAAGTACTTTCTTTCAATACAACATATATACTTTATTCCTTCCATACAACAATGGCTACAAGCCCTCTTGTAATTTTGCTTAATTATTTGTTACTTTCTTCACTTTTTTTTCTGTCTCTTGTAAGCTGGTTCTCCTTTTCTTAACTTAAACAAATAAATGCACAGTAGGGGGAAACCCCTCCGTTTCCATAAAAAAAATCTCTGAACCTCATTCTCATGTCTTTAAGATCAATATCTCATCGCTCTGTACCAACAATCGTGATGCTACAGTTTAGTGCATATACAGATCTTGTGAAATGGAAAACGCAGGGCAGGGTTCAAACAAAATAAATCAACAGTCATTGGCAAAGGAAGTGCAGATGCAGTTTTATGTTTACATCATACATGAAGTGTACTAGTAGAACACTAGCAATGCTGTCTTATTGGATGCATCTCAGAATCTGTTGTATTTAATTTAGGCACATCCATCGATCAGGAAATCAATAAACCAGAGAGAAAATATGTGGCACAGAGCGCACGAGCAAGTCATATGATGTAAAGCATGAATGATTGGCAAATTGTATCTACTCCCACTGATGATCAGCTTTACTGATGGAGACTGCAAGGTAGGTGGCCGTTTTCTTACATGTACGACAAAGGCCCAATAGTACTTGCCAAAAACGTAAAATGACATGAGAATCGACAGAATTACTAAAGTAGGTCACATAAGCTGGCTCATTTGCTATGAGAGATAAATACTGTTTGAACGGCTGATAAGACAAACGAACAGGTCGAATGAGATTGCTTCGTTAGGCACCATTTGGGAGAGCTCCGCTCTTTGATTATCTGACGAAGTATTGATTCTATTAGATCCCTAGGAGGAAGCAGGGTGGGAGCCGATGAGAATTGGTTCTTTATTTATTGATCTCCACCAGAATATAACAGAGAGCAGGGTGAAGCTGGGTTTTTTCAAGCTTCTGACTCCTAGTGTAAATGAAGAAGCGCTTCTCTCCTTATTATCCTTGCCTAAACCAATTGGTGTTTTGAACGTTCGGCTGGTTGGGACGAGTAATTCTCTTCGGAGAAGCCCAATCTAGAGCTATTCCAAATGGCCCCTTAAGCTTTGCGCATTGACATGACAGTAAGTCCCACACAATTCCTACTTGCCTCCTGACCTATGTTTCTATGCACTTTAACCATCATGGTACCTATTCAATCGGTGGTCAAACTGATAATAATATCTAGTACTCTATTTATTTTTGATGGAAAGATTGTAAGGGAGACCCCCACAGTTTATAACTCAATCTAAAATTTGCTCCAACTAGGATTCGAACTCAGGACCTGAGAGGTGCCGCCGAAGTGACTAGACTAACTGATCTAGCACCTTGGCCTAGTACTCTATTTATTATGTCTGCTTATCCGAATCTTTTGACTACTCATAGTCTTGGTCATAGATAGGAATAAAGGCTATTTCCTTCTTAGGCACCAATCCTAGCTTAGGTAAAGCTCTTTCTTTGGCTTGATTGCGGAGGAAAGCTTTTTTTCTTGCTAATCTGGTGATATCGTAGCAAGGCCAAGAGGAATCGATTTAGCTCTCCATACCAGGTAGATTTAGGATTGACATCAGTAAATGCCCGGTAGCAAAAGACTCGGCATTACTGAACAACAGAACAAGGGTTTCTCTGCCGCACCATTCATCAGGTATCCACCAGATTTCATGGGCTTGCGTATCAATGGTACCCAGCCAAGTAGAACTGCCAGCCATTGGCTCAAGGTTGATTTGTGACCAGACGTGAAACAGGAACCAAAAGGGCAGCTTTCGTATACAAAACATGAAAGTTGAGATCTTTATAGTGGCACCGGAGAAAGTTGAAGACCACGGTCACATCACACATGGAGGAACCACAAAGAAGAAAACAATCCAACTTTCAGTATGGCACTATTTCCATAGGTACAATCCAACCCATTGGTAAATGACTCTGAATTTCAGTCAGAACTTTAGGCTTTTTTATTTTTATTTTTTTGAAAGAAGTCAGAACTTGAAACTGAGATTTCTCAGTCTTCCTTTGTTACAAAATGATTAAGGGATGGCAATTTTCAGCACAATCTTGCCAGACTGAAATAAAACATAATGCATCTCCGATCAGTCCTCTTAGTTACTTTGTGTATTTTAGTTACTTTGCGTATTTTCTTCTTGAAATTCACAGGCCATAGTTTAGGCCTTCGCTTTTCTACAAAAGCGACAATATTTAGACTTATTTGGAAGATAGACATACTACCAATTTATTTTTCGTTTCCTATCCAACTTACTTTGGAGAATTGACTGAACAGAAAAGGTGTGCATCACAAATGGTTGTGTTCACTCTAGCTAGTTGAAACAATTCTGAATATTAACGAGTAGAAAAATTAGGAGTGTCGTCATAGTTTCAAAAAACAGAGTCAGGCCATCATAACTTACCTGATCTGATTGTGGACATCTCAAACTTACCACTTGGATAAGGAAAATCTAGTAGTAGCTCATGGGTTTTAGTACAAAGAAGCATTTTATGTCCTTTGAGTTTTGTTTTTTCGCTCATTCACAGTTTGCATCAGTGCTTATACTGGATAAGTAGTTGAGCTGATCTTCTGACAATGGGATGTAGGTTCCATTGCTTGTGTCAGCAGATGAACAGATTCTGTTAACTTTTCCGTAGTCTGTTCTATATTTCCATCCATATTTTGCTCTATTTTTCCTCCATAACTCTCTACGGAATTATAACATCCCGCATAATTTATGACATTATAGTCATTGTCCTCAGCCAAACATCAGTACCAGGACTTTCATGAGCTAGTAGGGCCCTCTATCTCTGAGACAAACTTTAGTGTTACTTAGGATGTCACAAGATTGACTTGTCCCGTGATCCTCAAGACTGGTGCCAGAAAGCTCTATACCATGGGGACGTGCAGAACATGCTAACTTGATAATAGTATTTTATCCAAAGAAAAATTGATACTAATAAGATTAAAAAATATTGTCATCCACAATGAGATTTAGTCTGCATGATTCTGTTGTATGCATCCTGTGCAAATTTAACATGCTTTTCTCGTTAGCAAAACAATCTGTACCAGCCTGCACAAAAGGAATCAGAACAAATTCACTGTTTCAGGCCTTCTCAAGTATATCAGTTTGATAACTGATAGATTGACCACAATCTGTTACATCTTCAGTTCTGTTAACTTGTAATGTTTTCATCTTGAGTTTGGGATGGGATTTGTTCTTGATCACTAAATGTTCTGACAGTTTAGTAATAAAGACAGACATATCAGGATTGAGGTTTTTTGTATGACCCTTCAACTACCTCACTTATGTGTGAACCAGGAAGTTCATCAATGTCGGAAGAAGGTTCCACCTGACTTGCCCCTCTCTTCAGATGCATGATACAGAACTCCAATCAATCCAATCAACAAGCTTGAACTTTGTTTTACTCAACTGTTCCATTGGTAAATAATCTGTCAAGTCTAATTGTTTGTTTGTAGAAATGTTTCTTCCACGGAGCCTTCAAAAACAAGTGACCTGGCAATGAGAAAACGGAACAACATCATATCATGACTGAAGAAACATTCGCTGGCTTTCTAGAAAAGGGCAGAATGGCTAGTGCAATCACAGAGCTGAAACTAAATAAAACAAAAGTCCATTATTCTCCAACGAATAAATGTACAGGACACCACATATTCAAGCCGAAACTATCCAACTCAGTAAGTTATGTATGTCACATGCTACCACGGTTTCTGAAATAAGGTGCTTGAGAAATGAATTGACCTGCAGTTTGTGTAGATAGCAACTTTTGCTAGGTTCTTGGGAAGGCCAAGCAAATAAGCGGATTAATTGATGACACCATTGGGGCCTCTGACTTGGCAAGCTGCATATATGAGCAGCACTTGAGATGATGAGATTCTTTGCTTTAGTCCAGTTTACCAGATACAGAAGTTGAAATATACGGTACATTAAAAAAATGTGGTTTTGACATATGTGAGCAAAGGTAGCGGAAATCATCGCCTCCGACCAGTCGGACGCGAGTCACCGGCCGACCCCCCACAGGAGCGCCCACCAGGATGGCTTAGCGGCGGCGGCCCATGATAGCGGCCCACTCGGAGCACGCCATGCAGTGCATGTAGGACTGCGGAGCACAGCACCATCGCATGACAGGTTGCACGTACATTTGCCTTTTCTTTTCTATTCTTTTGTTTTTTATTCTTATTTTCATTTCCATTTAACTTTTAAATATTTTTATTCATTTTTATTTTACTATATCCTTTTTTTCTTTCTTTTTTTTTTTTTATTTTTATTTTCTTTATGTTCACTCTTAAGTTGGTATATTTATTATTTCCTTCCCTTTCTTCTATTTCTTTTTTTATCTTGTGTTTTTTATTTTCATTATATTTTTAATACATTTTTTACTCTAATTAATTCTTTTATTTATTTATTTTACTTTTTATGGCTATAGAGTTAGTGCATGGTGTGTCTAAACAGCGGAGGTTGGTGGTTCACACTTGCGTATGAGGTCTGTATGACTTCATTTTTAATACGTTTTCTTCTATTCTTCTATTTTTCATTTTATATGTATTTTTGTTTTCTAGACCATGTTCTCGTATCTATGTGATATTCTCTTCTATTTTTCCTTTTAGGAGTCTTCTTTTTATTCTATTATTTTTATTTTCTTCTACGGTTTGTCAACCTTTTAATAATATTTTTTCTAATTAATTAATTAATTTTAATAATTCATGTTTCATAGCATATGTTATTTTTTTAATTTTTAATTTTTCTTTTTCTTTACTTCACTATGTTTACTTTTTTTTTTATTTTTATTTTATGTTTTGTCTTTTTTATATAAATTCCATGATACACGTATGATGTTCATATAATATATGTAATGTTCCATAATTTATTTTAGAATATTCATGTAATAAATAAAATGTTCCATGATTAATTTTTAATATTCCCATGGGTCCTATGAGATGTTCTATAGTAGATTTTATATTGTTATAGTAGTATTTATATGTTGTTCTATGAGTTTTGTATTGTGTTCTTTTTTTATTTTTTATTATATTTATTTTCTTTACACTTATTTATATTTAATTATTATTTTCTTTTTTTTAGTTATATTTTTAGATATTTAGTTATATTTTTTTTTTTATTTTTTTTATAAAATTATATCCGTGAGGTGTTTAAATTATGAATATGTTCTTATAAAGACATCTAATATTTCACCATGTCTATATTGATGTTTCTTGCCTTTATTTTTATGTTCTCAATTTCTTAATTTCCGATCTCCCGGTGCATGTGGCGGTTAATATTCACAAAAAATATCTTGATGTTCCCAGTCTTTATTTCGATGTTCCTAACTTATTTTTTCTGATGTTCACAATATATGAGTGTATGTTGTATAGTTCATCATTATTATATCTATTTTCTTTCCACTTATTTATATTTAATTATTATTTTAGTTTTTATTTCATTTTTCTAATTTTCTTTATTTCTATGGTTGCAAGGGTTGTTTCTTTATCTTTTTTTCTTTTCCTTTGTTTTTCTTATCTAGAACGCAGTCTTTGCTCTTTTTAATTCTTATATTTTCGTGAGATACATACATTGTTTGTGACATATGATGTTCTAAATATGTTTCTAGATGTTCACCTTGTATAAGAGAGATGTCATGCAATATATCTTAGTTATTTAAGTAATATTCTTGTGATTTTTATTTTTTATTTTTCTCTCTGTTACATTTTTATATATATGTGATGTTCTATGATATTTTATTATGTTCATATAGTATATTTTAGATGCTCATCAATTATCTTTGTAATTATATTTTATTTCTGAGTTCCACTTATTTGTTTTTCTTCTTATTGCTTTAGATTATTTGTCTTTTATAATTTATTTTATCTTTTTAATTTTTTATTTTATTATAATTATTATTTGTTTTTGTGCTTTACTTTTTTTATATTTCTTAAGATACATATGATGTTCTATTATGTACTTTTAAAAATTTAGTTATATTATTCCTTTATTGTTTTTGATAAAATTATATCCGTGAGGTGTTCATATGGTATTGATATTAATATGATGTGATATTTTTTTAGCATATATATATAACGTTATTTTATTTTTAATTTTTTCTAGTTTTTTCTACTTTGTTATCTTTCTTTAATTATATAAATTTTTATTTTTTTATTTTATTCTTTATTGTATATTTTATGAGATAAATATAATATTCATTTATTATACATATGATGTTCCGGATGTATATTGTGATATTCTCGGAACATATATGTGATATTCGCATTATATACATGTGATGTCCTGTGATATTATTGGTATGGTCATATAGTATATTATATATGTTCTTCAATTATCTTTGTAATTATATTTTATTTTTAGCTCCACTTATTTGTTTTTTTTGTTCTCTTTGCTTAAGATTATTTGTCTTTTATAGTTTGTTTTATCTTTTAATTTTTTTTATTATTCATTATTTTATTGTAATTATTATTTAATTTTTATATTTTACCTTATATTATTTAAGATATACCTTATGTTCTATTACGTACTTTTTAGATATTTAGTTATATTTTTCCTTTATTTTTTCTATAAAATTATATCGTTGAGGTGTTTAAATTTTGAATATGTTCTTATAAAGACATCTAATGTTTCACCATGTCTATATTGATGTTCCTTGTCTTTATTTCTATATTCTCAATTTTTTAATTTCGATCTCCGGTGCATGTGGCGGTTAGTGTTCACAAAAAATGCCTCGATGTTCCCCGATCTTTATTTCGATGTTCTCAACTTATTTTTTCGATGTTCCCAATGTATGAATGTATGTTATATAGTTCATTATTATTATATTTATTTTCTTTACACTTATTTATATTTAATTATTATTTTTTTTATTTCATTTTTTCTGATTTTCTTTATTTCTATGGTTGTAAGGGTTATTTCTTTGTCTTTTTTTTCTTTTCCTTGTTTTTCTTATTTAGAACGCAATCTTTGCTCTTTTTAATTCTTATATTTCTGTGAGATACATACAATGTTTGTGACATGGGATGTTCTAAATATGTTTTCAGATGTTCACCTTGTATAAGTGAGATGTCATGCGATATATCTTAGTTGTTTAAGTAATATTCTTGTTATTTTTATTTTTTATTTTTCTTCTGTTACATTTTATATATATGTGATGTTCTCTCGGTATTTTATTATGTTCATATAGTATATTTCAGATGCTTATCAATTATCTTTGTAATTATATTTTATTTATAGTTCCATTTATTTGTTTTTCCTTCTCTTTGCTTTAGATTATTTATCTTTTATAATTTATTTTATCTTTTTTAATTTTTCATTTTATTGTAATTATTATTTATTTTTTTGTGCTTTACTTTTTTATATTTCTTGAAATACATATAATGTTCTATTATGTATTTTTGGAAATTTAGTTATATTATTTTTTTATTGTTTTCGATAAAATTATATCCGTGAGGTGTTCATATGGTATTGATATTAATATGATGTGATATTTTTCTAGCATATATATATTACGTTATTTTATTTCTAATTTTCTCTAGTTTTTTCTACTTTATTATCTTTCTTTAATTATATAACTTTTTTTATTTTTATTGTTTTATTCTTTATTGTATATTTTATGTGATAAATATAATGTTCGTGTACTATACATATGATGTTCCGGATGTATATTGTGATGTTCTCGGAACATACATGTGATGTTCGCATCAATTATCTTTATAATTATGTTTCATTTTTAGCTCTACTTATTTGTTTTTTTCTTCTCTTTGCTTAAGATTATTTGTCTTTTATAATTTATTTTATCTTTTAAATTTTTTCTTATTTATTATATTATTTTAATTATTATTTGCTTTTTTATATTTTACCTTTTTATATTTTTTGAGATATACCTTATGTTTTATTATGTACTTTTGGATATTTAGTTATATTTTTTCTTTATTTTTTTCTATAAAATTATATCCGTGAGGTGTTTAAATTATGAATATGTTCTTATAAAGACATCTAATGTTTAACCATGTACGTATTGATGTTTCTTTCCTTTATTCTATGTTCTCAATTTCTTAATTTTCGATCTTCCAAAGTGCATGTGGCGGTTAATGTTCACAAAAAAATGTCTCGATGTTTCCAGTCTTTATTTCGATGTTTTCAACTTATTTTTCGATGTTTCCAATATATGAGTATATGTCATATAGGTCATCATTATTATATTTATTTTTTTTTACACTTATTTATATTTAATTATTATTTTTTTATTTTATTTTTTTGATTTTTTTTTATTTCTATGGTTGCAAGGGTTGTTTCTTTATCTTTTTTTTCTTGTTTTTCTTATCTAGAACGCAGTCTTTGCTCTTTTTAATTCTTATATTTCCATAAGATACATACAATGTTTGTGACATGTGATGTTCTAAATATTTTTTCGGATGTTCACCTTGTATAAGTGAGATGTCATATGATATATCTTAGTTGTTTAAGTAATATTCTTATGATTTTTATTTTTTATTTTTATCTATTATATTTTATATATGTGATGTTCTCTGTTATTTTATTTTGTTCATATAGTATATTTCGGATGCTCATCAATTACCTTTGTAATTATATTTCATTTATAGTTACGCTTATTTGTTTTTCCTTCTCTTTACTTTAGATTATTTGTCTTTTATAATTTATTTTATCTTTTCAATTTTTCATTTTATTGTAATTATTATTTGTTTTTGTGCTTTACTTTTTTTATATTTTTTGAGATACATATGATGTTCTATTATGTATTTTTGAAAATTTAGTTATATTATTTTTTTATTGTTTTTAATAAAATTATATCCGTGAGGTGTTCATATGGTATTGATATTAATATGATGTGATATTTTTCTATCATATAGTCTTTAATTAATTCCAACCAACGGCGTTGTCTCAAATTCAGATCCGACCGAGTAAAGATGTATTTCAAACTCTTATGATCGGTGTATATGTCACTCTTATGTCCAATCGGTAGTGTCTCCAAATCTTTAAAGCATGTACCACGGTTTTGCTAGCTCTAGGTCATGTGTAGGATAATTAAGCTCATGCTTCCTCAACTGTCTGAATGCATAGGCCACTACTTTTCCTTCTTGCATAAGCACACAACCAAGACCCAACCTAGATGCATCACAATATATCGAGAAATTCTTGCTCGGATCGGCAAAGTCAACTTTGGAGTCGTAGTTAAACGCTTCTTCAACTCATCAAAGCTAGCGACACTTTTCGGACCAAACAAACTTAGCATTCTTTTTATAGCAAAAGCAGTCATAGGTTTTGCCCGGCTTGGAGAATCCTTCTATGAATCTCCGATAGTAGCCGACTAATCCAAGAAAACTACGGATCTCACTAACATCAGTAGGTGGTTTCCAATTCAACACATCAGCTACCTTCCCTGGGTCCACTGCTATTCCTCCATTAGACACAATGTGACCAAGAAAGGATACTTCCTTCAACCAAAACTCACATTTACTCCTCTTAGCATACAACTTATGCTCTCTAAGTTTCTGTAGTACTAATCTCAAATGTTCAGCATGCTCTTCTTCATTCTTAGAATAAATCAATATGTCATCTATAAAGACCACTACAAACTTGTCTAAGTATTCCATGAACACCTTATTCATCATATACATAAAGTATGCAGGTGCGTTGGTCAATCAAATGACATGATTTGTGTACTCATACAATCCATACCTTATTGTAAAGGCTGTCTTAGGTATGTCAGATGCACGGATCTTTAGTTGATGATAGCCAGACCGAAGATCAATCTTTGAGAACACACAAGCTCCTCTCAATTGGTCAAACAAGTCATCTATTCTAGGCAAAGGGTATTTATTCTTGATGGTAACTTCATTCAATGATCGATAATCTATACACATTCTTTGGGTTCCATCTTTCTTACTAACAAAGAAAACTGGTGCCCCCCAAGGTGATGAACTAGGGCGAATGAAACCTTTCTCTTGCAACTCCTTTATTTGTTTCTTTAGTTCTTCTAACTCATTTACTCCCATTCTATATGGTCTTTTAGCTATAGGTGCAGTACCAGGTAAAAGCTCAATAATAAATTCGATGTCGCGGTCAGGTGGCATACCTGGCAAATCATCCAGAAACACATCTGGAAATTCATCCACAACTGGATCCTCCTGTTTTGTCTCGTCACTCAGCTGATTCACAGAAGCTATCTGTTGCTCTTGCATAGCAATGTCAACACTGATTCTGTCTCCCTTGGGTGTTGTTAGAGTCACAACCTTATCCTTGCCTTTGAATAATTGCGTTGTGACTCTTCATCCAATCCATGCCCAGGGATAAGATCGATTCGAAGTTCTTATCTTGTAGGTTTCACTAGAAACTCTACCCCCCTTAAAGAGAGTTGAACTTTGGGGCAATAGAGTGTTGCTTGCATTCCCCCACCAGGTGAATTAACTAATAATGTGTCTTTAAGTGCACAGAGTGGTATGCTATGTTGTTTAATGAACATGTGTGCAATAAAGGTATGCGAAGCACCAGAATCAAAAAGAACGGTAGCGGGGACTGAGTTGACGTCAAACGTACCAAGCATAACTCCACGGAGCCTCTGCGCTTTGTCTCGGTGAGACACGTGGTTCACTCTCCCATAGTGTGGTGGCTTCGAGGAATGTTCCTCCGGTTGTTGTATGCGGTCTGGGTTGTTGCACGGAACTCGGGTGCTTGCTGGTTCTTTTTTTCTCGGGACGGTTGTAGGACATGTGCCCCTCTTTTTCCACCGGTTGAAAACAGGTGTTGGCGGTGTTTGGGGCATTTGTCTTCACAGTGCGTTGTTTTGATTTCCTGTCTCGCCACCGGCTGACCACCCCGCCTGCCGGGTTACGTGGACGCCTGCTGAAGCGTGGGCGCGATAATAGGATTCTGCTGGTAGGGTCCATGATTCCACCGATTAGGTGGTCCTTGGTACTTCGCGATACCCTTCTTTGTGAATTGGCACGAGAACGATTGTTGCTCCCGGATGGTGACCTTGGAATTTACGCTTCTTGGCCTCAATCTCCTTGCGCTTGTTGTCGATCACAATTGCACGGTTCGCCAAGGCTTGGAAATTGGGGTAGGAGTTGGACATCAACCGCAACTGAAGACCATCATACAAACCCTTCTTCAGAAGCGACGCCGCTTCTCACTTGTCTTCAAACAACATCGTTCGGAGCATAACGCGACACGGTGAGCAAACTTGTCTGTATTACGCCTTTGTCATGGAGCCTTGCTTCAGGGATCTGAACTCCTCTTGCTTCAACTCCACCTCACCTGCCGGAATGTGGTAGGACTTGAAGTTGTCTCTGAATTCTGCCGTGTAATGGGGAGGGAGGTCCTTGGGTCGAGCATCTTGGTAGGACTCCCACCAGTCTTGGGCTGCTCCCCGAAGTTGTCTGAAGCGTACAATACTTTCTCCAATTCATTGCATCGAGCTATGTTAAGTTGTTTCTCCACAGCTCTTAGCCGGTCATCCGCTTCCGGTCGGCGGCATGGTTGAACACTGGTGGGACGGCCTTTCATGAACTCTCGCGCTTGTCCCTCACATGGACAGGCGGTGGTCCTCCGGCTGGTTCATTATCCATGCGCTGAAGCATGGCTTGCATCAGCTGCCCTTGCATTGCCATCAGCTGTTCCACGGTCATAGCTGGGGGCGGTGGCGGTGGATTCATGCGAACACCACGTCCACGGCCACGTCCACGACCATGACCGCGGCCTCTGCCTTGACCATCAGTATTCATCTGGTGTCCAAAAACACACAAACACACTTAATATAATTCCATTGAAACTTCTCTTGTAAAATGGTAAAACAAAAGACTGCAGATTTCTGGCGAGTTTTAGCAGTAGCAGTTCAGAAAACTCATCATATCTCATCTTCTAGACATCACTTTCAGACATGGTGTATATGGCTGGAAAGCTTATAAAATTCTCTACAACTTTCGTATTATATACTTTCTCTGAATCAGACATTAAATTACCTGAAAACAGCACACTACCCAGACTGTTCTGGAACATAAAC
Organism: Chrysopogon serrulatus; assembly: GCA_015844335.1. NCBI lineage: Eukaryota > Viridiplantae > Streptophyta > Magnoliopsida > Poales > Poaceae > Chrysopogon > Chrysopogon serrulatus. Next base: position 96,243 of record JADLZL010002030.1, read on the forward strand.
TGTGCAGCAAACTGATCTTTCTCATTTAATATCTCACAGACCAGAATTGATAAAATAGTGATTCTGGACTTTTTGGAAAGCTACAGAAGTCTACTTCCCAGCATAAAATTTTCAGAAATTTAGGACATACAGAATAGAAGATATTATCACATTTTCATAGACTGCTTCAGATTTCAGCATAACAGAAATAGAACCAAACTGAACCAACTATATTAAGCATGCTCTAAGTTTTAAAAATCCGTAACTATGAGATGTGTGGACAGGCCCACATTATCTCAACATTCAACCAAAGATCCAAATCATAAAAGGTTCACAATTACAACCAACAAAGCATTAAAAGTTCACAACTCACAAAGGACTAAGAGACTCGCACTAACGATAGACTATGAACACCAAGGTCATCCAAACTCTATGGGGCTGAGTCGGCAATGGTGACCTTCGGAGGCAAAGTCGTGTAGATGCGTGAAATTCCCTGCTGGACCCTCATGTCGTCCATAGTCTGCTGTAGACGCCGGATGATCTTCTGATCCTCGCGCAGATCAATGTACATCTTCTCATTAGCATACTTGGGGCATTCATGTGCTCTACAAGTAGCCTTCAAGGTGGCTTCCTCACCCTCGGGATCCTGGACCACCCACTCACCGCTTCAAAATCCTGGCGAGGAAGGAACTTGTACTTGTCTCCCTGCATATCTCCATACCGACGACCGCGGTAGTGGGTGCAGGCTGCCTCATTTTGCATCCTCCATACTCTCATACACATCCCTACGCTGAATGGCAGGAGTGTGCATAGTCTCTAGCTTCTTCCCACTAGGGTGTGTGTTCCACACCATCACTGACAACTCGGTGGAGAAGAAGGTACCCTCAATAGGATGTGTACGCTCAATGCAGAAGTATTTGATTTCTGCACCTAAGTCAGGGTAGTACTGGTGCAGGGTCTCCTCTAACAAGCCATGGAAGTGAGAAGTGTCAGGTGCCTCCATGTGGTGAAACTGGAGAGTCCAACCCATCTCCTCGGGGGGAAGGAGAGCTGGGGTAGGTCTTGGGCGCCGGTGCAGAGCAAAGCGCTGGTTTGGTGTAGGAACAGTCTTTGGTCTTTGGTGCGGGGGAATGGGCGCAGGTGAAAGAGCCACAACGGGAATGGCCCACTCTTCCTCGTCTTCTTCGGTGATGTCTTCTACCACCACCTCAGGATCCTCCATCACAGTGTCCTCTTGGTCATCGGGGATGACCACTACCTCGGGAGCCTGGGGTGCTGGTGTCGCCTGAGGTGCCTGAGTAGCCTGAGATGGCTCAGTCTCAGGGATCGTCTGCGATCTTTGGTGAAGCTGGTGGTCTTTATGCAGGGGACGAAGCGGGGGGGTGAACATGGCGCGGTAGGTCGACGAGTTGAGGCGGGCAGACCGGCGAGGCGTCGACATCTATAAGTTTTATTTAAGATACAGTAAGAAACAATATTTTAACAATATAATGGTAAAGTAACATAAACATTTTAATAAAATAACAAGAGTATGATAACATTTTAATAAAATATCAAGAGCAAGATAATAAGCATAATAATAAATAGAGTTAGACCTTAAATGCGACCAAAACTACCTAGGCTTGCGTCCTACAGTCAACACGGCTTTGATACCAATTTGTCACACCCAATTTCAAGGAAGAAACTGAATGCATAAACTCATGTGTGCCCAGAGATCAATCACACACACGAGTCACAAATTTTATATAAGTATCATCACGGTGTCTCATACATCACGATTATAAAGTCATTACATATAACAGAGTCTGATACATAAATAACATAAAGATAGCTATTCTCCGTGAGCTCTCACTCCACAGGGAACGGTTGGATCGGGTTGACGGCACACCTAGTAGTCTTCAGGGAAGAACTCATTGTAGCCATCTGTTACCCATCCGGGATTTTCCAAAGTTGAGAATAAAACAAGCGTAAGTACTCCTCATACTTAGCAAGCATAACACAGGGTTAATGAGGCTCAAAAGGCTGACACGGGTTATACAGTATTTAGCTTTTATCATTGTCAGTTTTAGCAGTGGTGAAGCATCAAGATATACCCTTTTTCCAAAGTTACACATGATCAGGTAAGCATGATTAATGATTAGCATAAACATATAATCAACAGTAAGCGTCATCATTTACTCTATGAGGGTCCAAGGCCGCTTGTGACCGAGAGCACGGCTGATATATCATTTTTTTAACACACTCTGCGCAGAGGTTGTACACTTTCACCATGAGTCGTGATTTACCCCTTTGCCCGAGGCGGCCAACCTCTTGACCCACTTCCGAGGAGGGTCGGCGGGGGTTCACTATGAAGTCTTTCAAGGGTTTGTCTAACGAGTTAGGGCCGCTAGGTTTTACGTGGCCTGCAAGTGTAGAGCCCCCTTCCAAATGGTTCACACCCGCAGCAGCACACATAAGGACAGAGGCCGCACTATACCTGACCCGGAACACACCCCTCTTGCGCCTTTCGGTAACCTCTAACAAGTTAGAAAAAGGTCCCCATACTTGACTAAAGCCGAGCCATATAGCCCTCATGGTTGTCTTGTAAGTCCCGGATTGTCGCCTCACGATAAGTCCTTATGGAGAGGCGGCTAGCACACAACCACACGTGTACTAGTCCCCTGTGAGCATAATAATAAAAGCAAGTTTTATAGCTTAGGCATAAGTCATCAGTCAGTTACAAGATCATGGTAACTATAGAGCACTAGCATTTCTATTTAATGCATCACATCCCACCGGTGTCAAGGAACAGGAAATCAACACTATGTTATAATCTCTACGGTTGTCAAGGTAGACACATGCATATGACAATGGTGATTAAGGTGAATAGGTCAACAAGGATGATCCCGTGATATACTTGCCTTGCTCAACGAACTCCTGTGGATCCTGCTGGTCGTCGAAGTAGAAGTCCTGCTCACCACACAACTGCTCACCGTCTATACACGATACACCGCAAAATTCACACGCATCCACCATTGCATTCATACATAAGAAACAAACTCTATATTAGAACAGTACACCAACAGTGACAAAACAAATTAAAAAGTTTGTAAAACCATTCTACGTATCGCTACGAACATGCCAACGCGAAGATCACTTAAAAATCGAATTAAAACGTGAAAAGTATAGCCTAATCAAGTCCTCTACGCTCTCTAGTTAACTTAGCCTAATCCTCAAAATTAAACAGCATCTAACCTACCTAACAGAGGTACTAACGCGTAGAGAATTTCACTACGAACCTAATGCAACTTGAACGGGTCGAATCGGAGTTAAAATGACCATTTTATAAGCAAAATAGTGCAGTGGCAATTCTGTAAATAACTGAAACTTAATTTCAAAATAAATAAACAAAATTCAGAATTTTGGAATTCCGGCCAGGGACTGCGTTGCAAATTAGAGAAAGTGGAGGGGTTCTTAATTAAGAAAGCCAGCGAAGGGGTATGGTGTGTTCTTGGCCATCCGATCTCAGATCGACGGCTGAGAAAGAATTGAAGGAGAGAGAGGGAGGGGCTGGCCGGAACAGGAGGCTTGCACGGCGGCCCTCCATAGCTGACGACGAGGAGCTCGCCGGAGTTCACGTTCCCGGCGCTAGGATGCTCCGTTCGACGAACCGACTGCTCCGGGTGGAAGAGGAGAACGAGGCGAACTCGTTCCCGTGTCTAGCACGACCAGGGAGACCTCGCGCAGGGGTGCGCCACGAACGGTGGCCGACGCAGCTCGCCGGCGAGCGCGGCAACAGCCCTAGAGGCCACGGTTCCGAGCGGAAACGGCATGGGAAGGACGAGGGAGGGATGGGGATCTCACCACGGTGCTCGCTGCGGCCGGAGACGGGACGAACGGAGAGTACGGCCGACAATGGCTTACGGCGGCTCTGCAAGTTCGGCGACGGTTAGCAATGATGGCAAGCGAAAAACGGAGAGAAGGATGGGTCCGTTGGCTTCGCAAGATCGGCGCGAAGCTCGGCGTCGGGCTTACGGTGGCGGTGCGGCCCTTGACGACGAACGCGACGGCGGCGACTTCCGTTGCTCGAGCGGCGTTCAGTTGCATGAACGAGGCAGTGCGTTGTGCAACGAGAGCGTAGAGCAGCGAAAAGGGAGAGTGGGCGGCGGCGCTCGCGTTTTGTAGCGGCACGAAGATCGTGGGGGAGCGGGGCGCGGTTGCCGATCGCGGCGTGGGCGGTTGCGGCATGCGCGTGTGTGCAGCGTGCAATGCGGCCAGCAGTTGGAGAAGAAGGGCGCCGACAGGTGGGGCCAATCCGTCATAGAGAGAAAGGGAAGAAGGAGAAGGGCGCGGGCTTCACTTTGGGGCGGTAGCCAGCCTAGGCCAACAAGGCCGAAATGAAGGGAGGGAGAGGGAGGAAATCTTTCCATTTTTCCATTTTTGAAATCCATTTCGAAAATCAATTTCAAAATATGTTTGAATCCATTTGAACTTGGCAAATCACACAACCAAAAATTATGCAGCAGCATGAATGCATCAACATGTGTTAAACTTATATTTCATTTTAATTTCACAAAATTATTAATCCCTATATTTGAATGCTCACACTTTTGCATAATAAATTCAAATTTAAACTAATTTCAAAGATGCAAATTTTTCGGGTGTTACAGTTCTTCAATTATTTTTGTAATTGTATTTCATTTTTAGCTACACTTATTTGTTTTTGTTCTCTTTGCTTAAGATTATTTGTCTTTTATAATTTGTTTTATCTTTTGAATTTTTTCTTATTTATTATTTTATTTTAATTATTATTTGCTTTTTTATATTTTACTTTTTTATATTTTTTTGAGATATATCTTATATTCTATTATGTACTTTTAGATATTTAGTTATATTTTTCCTTTATTTATTCTATAAAATTTATATCGTGAGGTGTTTAAATTATGAATATATTCTTATAAAGACATCTAATGTTTCACCATGTCTATGTTGATGTTCCTTGCCTTTATTTCTATGTTCTCAATTTCTTAATTTCTGATCTATCCAAAGTGCATATGGCAGTTAATGTTCATAAAAAATGTCTCGATGTTCCTAGTCTTTATTTCGATGTTCCCAACTTATTTTTCTGATGTTCCCAATGTATGAGTGTATGTTATATAGTTTATTATTATTATCTACCAAATAAATTAAAAATTTTATTATGGTGTAAAAATTTTATATTAACTTTTTAGCATCTTAACGTCCTCAAATAAACTTTATTAGACATCTAAATATAGATAATATCTTCTATAAATTTAGTCAAAGTTAAAGATTCTTTGACTTATCGAGAAATGAGATTTACATGCTTTTTGAGACGGAGGGAGTATTCACGAGTAAATAATTATGTACCTTCTAATGAGACAAAAATCTATCACAAATGTATATTAAGTTGATATGAATTTAATAGAGCTTTGTCAAAAAGATATATTCATACTTTTGCTTTTTATTTTTATATTATTAATTTTAATAGATATTATAATATAAATCATATGAATCTATAATTTGTTCTCTTAGATCTATAATACCATGCTTCTAAACTGAGAACATTTTCTTATGAATGCGAACACTGTTTTCTAAATTTAGAACATTGTATTTGTTGAATAAAAAATATTCTATCATCATGAGATAAATGGTCGTTAATGAAATTTTATTCAAATATACTAATGTAGGGTCTTGTTTTAAAGGATTTATTATAAGAAACATGATGGTGCAATCAGAACTAAATTTGAACAATCAGTTTAGTAGCTATGACTTTTTATCTCTAAAAAGCTATGATGTCACTGCATGCAGAGTCTGCAATTATTTGTACAGTATTCACTTACTTGGCCTATAATGGTATATTTCATTAATTTTGCGTATAATGTCATTAACAGATCACGGGAATAGCAGCCCTGTGAGTTAGTGGACACAAACATATGTTCATCGTATAACATCACCATGTAGAGAAATAGTCCACCGGCTGGCAAAGAAGTGGTCCAATAAAAAAGCAGTTAAAATGACCCGTACACAAAACAGTCCGCGCGCGCTAAAATAATCATCGGACGGAAATCGATTTCTGTCCGAACAGCCGGACCTCAAGGCCCCCCGGAACAAACAGGAGAGCAGGTGGACGTGGGGTCGGCGGGGTGCTGGGCGCCGACCCGGTCGGCAGCGAGCACGCCCCCAAAGGTAGGGACTACAGTATATATACTAAGAGAGGTTCATCTTTGGCATAGATGTCACCAAAAACGAGTGGGGAGTAGGCGATCTCCAGATGCAGCACCCCTCTATCAGCACAAGCTTGACGCGAAAGGGGGAGGAGAAATCGATGGAGAGAGATCAAGGAGTTGGCCTTAGAGGGATTGCCTTGCCTGGAAGAGGTGGCTGAAGGCGGCACGGGTGAGGCCCGTGAGAGGGCGAGCTACGATGAGGTCTTAGGTGCGGATGAGGCGAGCAGCGGAGGGGGCGAGGGCGGAAGTTGCGGCGGCAGTGGAGTTGAGGGAGAGCTGATGCGGCGCCGCCATCCCCCACCTTCTTTGCCAAGGACAAAGTGAAGAGCTGAGGACGGAGGAAGAAGAAATGAGGAGAATGGGCTCGCAGGCCTAGGACTAGGACCAGGCCCATCTGTACCAAGTGAGGTGGACGCAGTCCAGGCCCAGGAAAGCATCACCGGTCCAGCAGCGGATTTTTTTATTTTTATTCCTTTTTTTAAAGTAATTATAATCATAATCCTGTAAGAAAACATATTGCACGCCATGGCCTCTTTGGTCGCGCCACTCCGCTGGCGTGACCAAACCAACGTGTCACGCCCGGTGCATGTGGCGTGATGTGGTCCGCCACGCGGGGCGCACGTGCCGGCCGCATGCCGGCGTGTGAGTTGTGGGGCCTACCCCGCCGTGCCACCGTGTCGGGCGTGACAGGCTGTGCCACGCCAGGGGGAAGGCGGGCGTGACGGCCGCTAGGGTTTCGCGCCGAAGGCCCAGCCGGGCAAGGCCCGTCATGCCAGCCCGCCTAGCGCGACAGGCGGATTTAGGGTTCGGTGCAGGCCCTTTTTTTCCCTTCTCTCTCTCCTTTATTTCTTCCCCGGCCGTTCCTGCTGAAGGCCGCCGCCGCCACCAGTCCCGCGCCTCCCGTCGCCTTCGCCCGCCGCCCCCCCCGAGGAGGCCGCCGCCGCCGAGGGAGTTGAGCGGCCCTTCCCCGGCGCCTCTCCTTGCCCCACGGCGGCCCCTAGGGGTGGACGAGCAGGAGGCTCGTGCGCCCTTCTTGCCGCCCGGCGCCGCCACTTCGCCGGAGTTGGTTCACCGGCCCTTCCTCTCCTCCGGCTTTCGCTTCTAGGCTTAAGGTATAGCCTAATACCCTTGATTTTATGGTTTAGTGGCATTGGTTGTGCATTTTAGTATGAATGAAAATGTGGTTGATGTGGATGTGTGTGTCGTCGATTATTATCACTTTCTACGTAAATTCGACGTATCATATGCTATGCTCGTGGAATTGATGTTTAGTTGTTGGTGCATGGGCGTTAGTTTAGTTTACATGGAGGTTATGCATAGGAGTAGCTTTATGTTGGAAACGATAGGTTTTGGTTCAAGTCTCGTTGATTTGTGATTTGATTAGTCGCTTGGTATTTTGTAGATGGACAGGTTAGTGAGATTGTTAGATGGTGGCAAGGTGAAATTGAATGGGGAGTTTGAAAGCATGCATGAACAAGTTGAATTCTTGAGTGCTACACCTACATTTGATGATTTGGTTAGCAAATGCCGCGAGAAATTTGGGTGGCCACTAAATTTGAGGGGGAGATTTGACTGTGGGAAGGAAAGAGCTCATTATGTGTTGATGCCGTTGACATGTGCGGATGAATGGAACAACTACAGAGATGTAGTGAAGAGTAGTAGTGTTAGGTGCTTGGAAGTTGTTGTGGAAAAGGGTTGCATTCCAATAAGCTTGCCTGTGGATATTGAGTTGGATGTAGAAGCAGTAGATAACGGAACTCAAGAGGAAGCACGAGACCAGGTAGTTGGTAGTGAAGTGGTTAGGTCAATGAATTTGGGTCTCTTGAATGATGAATTTGATGTAGATGACATATTAGAAGATTTGGAGGAAGGTGGCATGGAAGCTGGGTCAAGTGATTTAGATGACGATTCGTCGGGGGCAAGTTCTTCCGAGGATATTTTGGAGGATGAGTACAAGTCCGAGGACAGTAGCTCCGATGACAGCGATTGTGTTGGGGGACCTTTGATGGAGTCGTGTGGAGTTGTTGTTGATGGGTCTTTGAGAATAGAGTACAATGACCTTGAAGTTAGGCAATTGAAGATGGTACATGTGGAGGTACCTTCTGTACCTAACTTCATGGACATTTCTATGGTTGATGAGGCAATATGTGACACTGATTTGGCATCGTTGGCCGATGCAGTGCCTGAGAGTGAGGATGTTGAGATAAAGAAAGGCATGATGTTTGATACCTTAGAGCATCTGCAATACTTTTTGATGGACTATGCAGTTAGGTTTCATAGGCCATATTACATGACCCATTCTGATAGGAATAAGAGGTATACCGTGTTATGTAAGCAAGGCTGCCATTGGGGCGTATGGGGACGGAAACAGAGAAATGGAAAGTGGAAGATTCGCAATGTTAGGCAACCTCATAAATGCCAAAGTTTGAAGCCGAAGGGTGTCCATGCCCAAAGCACTGCCAAATATCTTGGACGCCGTCTTGTTGGTCTTGTTAGGGCAGATAGCGACACATCGGTTTCTTCAATTATCGAAACCATCTTTGGTTTCACAGGATATAGAGTGAAGTACTCGAAGGCTTGGAGGGCAAAAAAGATGCTATTGAGTTGTTATGGGGCGATTGGAAAGAAGCATATAACCAAGTTCCTAGGATTCTAAGTGCGATGAAACATTTTAATCCTGGGCTGAGGTGGTTTCCTTGCTCCGGTCACATCGTGACTGACGTGGATGGCTTTCCAAAACATGTTCTGCAAAGGGTTTATTGGTCTTTTCCTCATTCGGCGGAGGCATTCAAGTATTGTCGTCCCATAGTACTTGTTGACGCCACCTTCTTGACAGGGAAATATAGGGGTGTGTTGATGATTGCTGTTGGAGTTGACCCAGACAATCAACTTGTCCCTTTAGCATTTGCGCTAGCTGAGGGTGAGAATGATGACAGCTGGTGTTGGTTCATGAAGTTAGTGAGACAATATGTCCTCCCTCATTATACCAAGATATGCATGATTTCAGATCGACACCATGGGCTGCTCAAAGCTGCCGAAGAGCATTTAGGTGAACGGTCACCTCTTGAGCATCGATGGTGCATGAGGCACTTTGTAGCCAACATATGGAGAAGACAGAAGAAAAAGGAGATCGTGCAGAAACTAAAGTCTCTTTGTGGATGTCGAACGAAGGAAAAGTTTGATGACACACTTGCGGAGTTACATAAGGTGCTCAATGGTAGGGCAAGAAGGTGGCTAGACGAACAGATGCCTCAGAGGGAGAAGTGGGCTCTTGCATTTGATGTAGGAGGTATGCGGTACGGTGTCATGACTACCAATGCTTCGGAGTCCTTTAACAAAGTGTTCAAGGGTATCCGTGCCGTCCCCGTGTCTGGCATTGTGAAGTACACTTTTAGGAGGTGCAACGAATATTTTGTGAATCATTGGAACATAGCAAATACCTCCAAAGAGAAATGGGGGAAAGCCGGTAGAGAGCACTTAGCTCTTTCGGAGACTATAGCTTCCAACCAAGTTGGTGAAGCTTACGGACCCACAAGGCTAGTGTACAACATAAGATCGCGGGGAGGAACCAATCACGGGGGAGAAGTATGGGGGTCGAAACTACTGGGGTTGACCTTAACAAAGGAGAATGCTCGTGCAACATTCCACAACTATTCCATGTCCCTTGCTCTCATGTCATAACAGCCTGTAAGTACAGAGGCTTAGATCACGAGAGTGCAAAGTTTATGTCTCCTTTGTACCTCTTGTCAAACACTCTAAAAGTTTGGGAATCGAGTTTCGAGCCATACCTAGATCCTAGCCAATGGCCAGAGTATTCTGGGTTGGATTATGTTCCTGATCCGGACTTTTTAAAGACAAAGAAGGGTAGACGGAAGAAAAAAAGGTTGCGTGGTGTTATGGATGCATCCAATGGTTACGGTATTGATATGTATGGTACTGGAGATTTCGATGAGGCACCTGGGCAACTTCGTTGCTCCAAATGCCACAAAACAGGACACACCGCCGCCACTCATACAAAATGTAAAAAGAGCAAAACATGAAGAGAGTTGAAACCAATAACTACTATTTTGAACATTGCAAGGTAGATATGGTAGGACTTATTACATGCTTATCTATTTTTATTCATATTACATGTTTTATTTACAAATTGTATTCACTAACGTTGTTTTCATGTTTGAAAACTTGCAGGATGGCGCACCCTCAGTACCCTCTTCTTGACACCCACTACAACAGGGACCACCGAGCCCACCTCATGGTGGATGAGGGCCATGTGAGTGACTCTTACTTGTATTTTTCTACAGTTTGTAACATTGACCATGCTAATTGCACTCACCAACCCCTTGTGTTTTTGCAGGACTTGGGCCCTCTTCGTCCTCGTACTCACTGACGCCTTAGGTGGGACGAGCGCTACGCTCCCTTCCTTGCAAGGGCAGGTTTTCTGACGCTGGCTCGGGCTATCAATGCTGGCCTCCCAGACTTGGATGGTCCACTGATGACGGCTCTAGTGGATAGGTGGCGTCCTGAGACGCATACCTTTCACCTTCCTTGTGGGGAGATGTCCGTGTTACTTCAAGATGCCGCCTACATTCTAGGACTTCCCATTGACGGATAGGCCGTCACGGGGGTGACAGACACTGAGAACTGGAAGGATTTGGTGGAGGCGGTTACCGAGGTGAGGCCAGACGAGCCCGAAGAAGGAAGAAAGGAGAAGAAGACCTCTGGTGTAAGTTCTGCCTGGTTGCGTTAGCACTTTGATTTCTGCCCACCCAATGCTGAGGTTGACATCGTAGAGAGGCATGCTTGTGTCTGGATGTGGCACATGGTTGCTAGTTTCTTGTTTCTAGATGCCTCTGGAAACACGGTGTCATGGATGGTGCTGCCTCAGCTATCAGAGCCATGGGAGAATATTGCACAGTACAGTTGGGCGTCCGCCACACTTGCTTGGTTGTATCGGCAGCTCTGTAAAGCTTGCAGGCGTGCCGATCCAAGCTCAAACTTGACTGGGTGTACTTATCTGCTGCAAATCTGGATTTGGGAGCGACTTCCCATTGGTAGGGTTCATCGCAAGGAAGTGCCTGTAAGTAAATAGTTCAAATATTCAATAAATTTACATTGTGTAGTGCCTTTATTTCGATTTGTGCTAACAATTGTTACTTCCACTGGCATGGAATCATAATGATTGTCAGCCCCCCGTTTGCTATCTATGGAGAGAGGTGGTTTTAGTTTGTGGTCAGCCAAAACGCCGCTACATCCAGTACTTCAACGATTTGGATGTCATCACACCATCTCAGGTATGTCATCATAGTTAAACCATAGTTGTTGCATTTGTTATTACCGACCCACAAAATGGCATAGTCACTATGTTATCCCTTCATAGGTTGAGTGGAGTCCATATGAGAGGGCGGAGGTCGTGAACTTTCCAATGGACCTTATTTGTACTCGGGATAGCGAGTTGTGGCGCTGTGATGTCCCCTTGATCCTCTACTATGTCGTGGAGTGGCACTTACCTTGTTGTGTGATGAGGCAGTTTGCAAAAAGGCAAAATTTTCCTGTGGAACACCAAAGCACAAGCCAACAATTGCACAGGTTAGTACAGCAGCGAAGCACATTCAATTTTAGGGTACATGTCATTTTTTCACACCTACCAACCTCGCGATTTTGCAGTGTCTCTAGGAAGAAAAGATTTGCTGGGAACGACTGGCGTACAATGCATGCCATCCCGCTCCACTTGTGGGAAGGAAGACAGGGCATGCATTACACAAATGGCCCTCTTTGGACTCCATCACAGTACCGTGAGTACTTGGCATGGCTCCACAGGAACACAAGGATAAGTGTGCGTCCGCCGTTGAGCAACATTCCAATAGATGAAGGAGATAGTGATGATGAAGACCCCTACGATGAGATCACTAGGGTAGGAGTGCAGCCAGAGAGGGCCCCCCTTGAGAACTACATGGTATGCACTCCAATCTATACTAAATTTCAATTTTCCTTCACAATATTATGTAATAACTAAATTATGTGCTTTGTAGTCAACCCAGCTAGCGTATCTATCAAATGAGGCTGGAGTTTATCTTAGACGTGTTGGGGGAATGGACGATACATTACTAGAGGGATTGGCAAAGGTATTCCTGAACTCGACACCCAAATTTCATTCACACTAACATTACCAACATTACTTCAACTATTGTATATGACGATTTTTGCAGAAGGTCATTAAAACTTGCAAGCGCATTGCTCGCAAGTTCAGCTGTGTCCGAGCCGAAGATGCCATGTTGCCACCTCCCCCACGGAGCAGTTCTCGGCGTGCCTCAGCTGGTACGCTTGCTATTGACACTCGTAAAAGCTCCCGTGCCGAGGCGGAGGGGACGACGAGGACGACGGCGAGGGCGGCGATGATGATGACCAAGATCCAACATATGGGCGGGGACGAGTTGATCGCGCCTCACGGTGAAAAGGACGCTCCACAGCCTACACAGACCCAGGTACGTGAGGAATAACTTGGTTTCAAACGTTAAGGCTTAAATATGACGTCCACATTCTAACTATGTGCATATCACTACCATAGCAGCGTCGAGGGCAAGGCCAAAACGTTCGAGGACGACATGCTCGTGACCGCTCCGACGTCGGCACCCCAAACGTCCTTCCCACTAATTCAGGAAGAGAACATCGCCGTCAAACCCGTTTCACCCCAAACCCATGAAGTTGTTGGCATGTACTTGAAGTCCTTTGTTTGGTGAACTGGATGTCAGTTGACTATTTCGTGAACTTTTATGTTTGGTGAAGAGCTTTTCATTTCTAAAATATGTTGGTGACCTCCAAACGTGGATGAACTTGGTTTGATGAGCTTCAAGTACTTTTATGTTTCACGAACTTGGTGTGCGTGAACTTGGTTTGTCAAATATTGTGAATTATGTGCATGAAATAGTGTCAAATATTGTCAATTGTGTGCATAAAATAGCGCAAAAAATGTTGCAGTTTGCTGTGCAAAAAGGCTGTCACGCCAAGCCGGGTGGCGTGGACCCATTGACCTAAAGCGTGCAAATGGCTATCACGCCGGTATTTGGCGTGGCGGTACCGTCGCGCTGGCGGGCTGGCGTGGCAGCCATTTCCACGATTCCGTGTGCGGTGGGCTGCCACGCCACCCGCTGGCGTGGCGTGATTGCGCCAGCCCAGCGGCTAAGCGTGACCAAATGCAAAAATCCAGCTCTGGCGGCGGGTGGCGGCCGGCCGGGCGTGACTAGTCACGCCGGCCGGTAGGCGCGACGGCGGCCGTCGCGCTAGGCCACGCCAGGCCGGCTGGCGTGACTAGTCACGCCAGCAGCCGGCTGCCACCATTTTGGCGAGGAGGCTGGATTTTTGCGTTTGGTCACGCCGCCGCTGGCCGGGCGGCGTAACATTGCCACCCGGGCGTGGTGGCGTGGCGACCGTTTCCCGGTTGAATGCGGTGGCTGTCACGCCAAGTGGGCTGGCGTGACAGCCGTTTCCACAAGTATTGGCACCAAAACTTTTAGTTTTTAAGCCAAAATCTTTTTGGTTTTTAGAGCGCTGAGCTTTCATTCATAAAGCCAAAATTGCGGCGATCGGTAGCGGAGATCAAGGTAGCACACTTGAACTACTCAATTGGGATGTCTCCCATCCCAATGCACATAGAAATCATTAAACTTCTTCCCAAGCTCTAAGGTGGAATTGAGTTGTGAACAGCAATCGGGCACTAACTAAAGTGGAAACTTCATGTGTTCATAAGTTCGTACATACCAAGTACTTGAATAAAAAGTTAGTACAAACCATGTCATGTTTGCCATCCATTACTTATGTGTGCGTCCTAGTTCATGCACACAAAAGAAGAGGCGCATCATAAATTACATAAAAAGAGCTTCAATGGCAACTAGGGCAAGCCATTTCCACAAAATGGAGCGCGCGAGCTGCCTTTACACTAACAACTCCAAGGCCTTTCCAAAATGGCCCGCGCAAGCTGCCTTTCCAAAATATGTGCTCCAACAATCTAGAAAACTAGTAGTCGAAGTCACCGTAGTCTTCGCCGGTCCCCTCATGCTTCGCGTCCGGATCATAGTCAAAGTCTGGAGGCGCGCTGTAATCGTTGTCGTCGTTATCCTCGTCATTCTTAGGGGCCAGGAGATGTCCGTCGTTCGGTGGCGATTTGGAAACTGCAAATAAGGAAGAATTCTTAAGACCACCAATAACAAGATGCACGAGTTTGGATAATTAGTTTCACAATAAGTACTCACACAGCTTACGACACATATTCTTAGGTTCCCCGCCATGTTGCACACGCCAACGGTCCTCGCTCTTCAATCTCTGACGATGAAAAAAATCCATCTCCCTCTTGCGCTCGAGATCCATGAAGTCGTAGCGCTCCTTGTTAGTGCGCCAAAACCTAATGAGCTCCTCACTGTCATTCGGTCCACCAAGTTTCTTGAACTTTGAGTCGGTGGCTCTATCAAAGTCATCACCAAGCATATTCCATGTCTCAATGGATGGGCCTCTAACACTGTACTTCATGCGGCAAGTTTGCCTGGCTTTGTGCAGTTTAATCCTCTGCCTTTTATTCATATAAGGCGAACGCACTTTGTTCTCGTAGATTTCCGCCCACAACTCTCCACGACCGGGAAAATCCTCCCAGTCATATGTCTTCCCCTCCTAAACAAAACAAGATCACTAAGCAAATAATATCGCTTCACAAATTTTATTAACTAATCGGACGAGTTGATAAGTAAGTGCACTCACGAAGAACTCATTTGGACCTCCGAAAGCATTCCCACAGTAGTGGCCCCACCCTAGCTCCGAAGGAACTACTCCTTCGTGAGCCTTAATGCCACATTTACACTTACGGTCCGGCATCTTCAAGCATGGCCATGTCTTCGAAAATATAAACTCTTTAACCTCCTCCTCAGAAGGCCAATGCGATCTGGGTCTATAGACGTACTCGTCAAAGTCGCAAGCTAGAAATCCACGCTAAAATGGAAAATATTTGCAACCATTGTGTTATAATTTCAACAAGCGCATATGATATCAACAACAACAATAATCAGAACAACACTTACATAGTCACGTTGACCACAACGGAAAAACGGAGTGAACATTCCATCCTTACTTGGTTCTTGGAGAACCGCAACCTTGCCACAGTGGCAGTGAGGAGGATTCTTCAGCCGCTCAGCTCGTGCAAAACACTGCTCAATACCACTCATAGGAGGAGGATTCAAGGGGGGGCACCCACCTCTTAAACTCAACATATGGAAAACTCTTCCAGGGGTCGTAAGGAAAGAACATGATGCGTCTATCTAACATTGCATCACCATCCAACCACTGGTAGAAGTCGCATCCATTTATACCTCCAACCCGGGGGGCGGCGTCGAAATTGGCCTTGAGAAAAAGCCCGGCCCGTAAGACCTTGGATGCCTCGACTACTTCACAAAGGCCTGTGCACCACAAAAACACTTGGGGACCGGATCGCCATCAACGAATGGAACATCTATGTTGTCATGGACCGCCGGATGGTACACAAACGGATCCTCATCGCCAACCTCCATCAAACCTATTTTATAGTCATATATACAAACATCACTATCTTATAACCATGTAACTATGTATTTAGTGCTTCCATACAATCTAAGGGCACCAACACAATACATAAATGTGACAAATTTAATAGGAATAAACCAATACACCTAGTTTCAAATAAGCAACCTACTTCAAATGCAAATAATCCAGAGTATGAGAAGATCATGTGTACAAAATAATGTAGCACTACAAATCACAGATAAATTCAAACCCTAGTATATTCTACATATGAACTACAACCCTAACCCTAACAAATTTCACAAGACACAGGCATCAAACCAAACAATGATAAACTAGTACCAGTATGAGAAGATGTGTAAACCATAGCTATCAAAACCACACCAGTCAAAACCACAGCAGTCCAGACAAAAGCAGTGTAAACCAAAGCAGTGTAAACCAAGAAAAAACATGATAGGATGCTGGAGTCTTACCTCAAAGGCCAAATGCTTCCAACCAATAGTGCTCAAACAATCTATGTCACTTCAATGGAGAAAATGGGAGAAAAGGAAAGAGAAGGGAGGAAGAACAGTGCTCCTCACAGTGAAGAGGAAAAAAAGCAAATGAGAGAAGAGGGAGAGAGACCATGGGAAAAAGGGACTTTACGCGGAAATCCGCATGTCGCCCGGGCGGGCTGGCGTGGCGGGCCTTGCCGAGATGGGCCTTCGGCTACGCCCGACGCGGTGGCGCGGCAGGGTGGGCCCCCGCAACTCACACGTCGGCATGCGGCCGGCACGTGCGCCCGGCGTGGCGGACCACATCACGCCACATGCACCGGCGTGACACGGTGGTTTGGTCACGCCCGGGCGGAGTGGCGCGACCAAAAGAGGCCATGGCGTGCAATATGTTTTCTTACAGGATTATGATTACAATTACTTTAAAAAAATGAATAAAAATAAAAAAAATCCGCTAGCTGCTGGCTGAACTCTGCGGTCTGACTGAGTAAAAATAAAAATTGTCAGTTTATTTATGGCATTTGTAAAGGTACTCCGTGCTACGTTAGAAGCCTTGGCCTTCAACTAATGAAAAGGTGTCCTCAGTCATACTTGCTCAACGAATATTGTGAGGACCTTGCTGCAGAGCACTAGCAACACTTGAAGGAGGATGTACCCTACTTCCCGTGGTACAAGCACTTGCAATATGGATCAAGGCAAAAAGGATTCATCAATTACACAGTGGCAGATGCATATGAAAATTGAAAGGGGATGATCTCTTCTTCTCCTTTATCTCTCTATTTTTCTTTCTCTATCTCTCCATTTTTCTTTTTTCCTCCACCTCTTCTTCTCCCTCACCCTTCCTACATTCCCATTGATGCACTAGCTGTAGGAGGGGCTAGAGGCGCCTAGCCCCCCTTAGATCCGTACCTGGCTATGCTAATAACTAACTCCTCGTCCTAGGACAACGCCAAAGCCTCTGTCGATGTACACAAGACTTACAACGTCATTCTATTTGGCATTGTGTTCCTATGCTAGTGTACAATGAAATGTGCATATTTTGTTCACTAAATAGAGAATTAGTTTAAAGTCACAACCACATAGCCAACACATGCATGTGGTATTAGATCCATCACATAGCCAATGCATGCATAATAGATTTGTCACATAGTTGTAATTATCACATAGTCAATCCTTGCATAATAGATTCATCAGATGGTCCAACTAAGTCCATAGGCCAAATCTAGATCTAAATATATAGGGCTAGTCACATAAGACGGCTGATGAGACAAGCCGATTGATTTGTTGTGAGAGAAAAATACTGTTCGAACGGCTGATAAGTCTGGCTAATAAGACAAGCGAATAGTCAGCTGATTCGTCTAGGATTGGACAACACTAATACTACCATCTTTTTCCATCAGTGCAGTTGTAGAAAGTCAACTATTACTCATGACAAGACTCTGCTGGAAAACGAAAGCTAAGGCCATGTTGTTCCATGTAGTTGTCCATGCTTTTCCCAAGAGCATCGGTCCCTATGTACTAGGTGCCGTGTATGGCTATCATGACATATCCATGGCCCGGTAAGAAGAATAGCTAAGGCCAGTCCCAATACAAACTTTCACCATACAATTTTCAAATATTGTGAAACTTTGATATGAAACAAGACCCTTTCTAAGTGCAAGTTTCGTGGTACAGTTTCATATCTTAATTTCCTGTTCCATAGGTCCCACGTGTCCTTGTCTTCCCTCCCTTCCCGCATCGAGATCGACCATGGAGGCAGAGAGCAGAGTGGCTGGTGCTTACGACCGAACGGAGTTGTGGCGGGCAGATGGCCTCACGACAGACGCGCTCACGATCGTGGCGCACACGTGCCTGCATATGGCGGCCTCTCCCGGGCGGAAGCGTGCCTGCCTGATCCCTGCGGAGGAGCGGCCGATAGTCTGCTTCGCGGTGGGGATGGCTGGGGTGGACAGCGGGCTACGGTCGTGGCCAGCAGGCGCCTGCGGCGGCGCTCGCTCTGGCCGAGCCGTGCCCGCAGTCGGCGGATCGGTGTGCACGGCGAGTATGGCCGAGCTTCCCTCCTGCGACGCCCGAGAAAGAAGTGCGGCACGGTGAAACGATTCTCCGCTCTCAATGCAGCGTTTCACCCGTTTTCTAGACGTTGGAAACACCGCTCACTAGTTTCACCAGGATGAAACGATAGCCTTCTCTCTCTTCCTCATTTCATGCAAAAACTCTGAATCCGTTGATGTGACATCTCATTTAATGTGCATGAAACCTCCCATGAAACCTCATTAAGACTAGCCTAAGCATAGTATCGGTTTGGACTTGGGCATGTGTGCGTACATCTTATTGGTTGAGCCCATTGAAGTGTCATAGGTGCTATATATGGAGATCTGGTTGCTCCATGGGCATCAATAATGAATTGATGAAACATGCATTCTTCTTCCTTTAGAGGTCTCGTTCCCCTTCTGTTGTTCGTCTCTCCCTAAAGGCTACATCCTCTTGCTCGATTGTTGCTTCTCTCTTCTCTGGACTCACTACGCCACAACCTTTAAACAGCGACTGACTTAGAGTTGCTGAAAGGGGTATACAGCGATGGATAGTCCGTTGCTAAAAGTTATAGCAAAAACGGACCCCTGCAGTTGCTAATGAAGCCGTGGCTATATGTATACAGCAACGGACATTATCTTTAGCAACCGACGGTTCGACACTCCAAGTTTTAGCAACGAACAACGTGTTAGAGCTTTTAGCAACCGACAATTCATTGCAATAAAGAACTTTTAGCGACCGACAATCCATCAAGCTCAATTCAATAAATAAGAAAAAAAATAAAACCTTATACATATCTAAAACTTATGTACATTGGATTGGATCAAACATTCTAGACCAATATAATATTGAAATGATTTAAGATGGCATACATGAATGATCATATTAGACATACTCGTTCAATTGTCAACCTCAAGTACATATGCACTTTGTAACATGTCAGTTACACATTCAGATTTCACATCTAAATTAAGTTAAATAACTAACTAAAATATATATATCAAGGCAGTAGTTGTCACAACTCAGGCCAAAAGGTTTAGGTGTCTCCAAAAAACTCATGCCTACATCATGCCCAGAAAACGTGTCTAGAAATCTGCACACAGGAAGAATACGACTATCAAAAGACTTGCAATTTGTTGTAAATTAGGGTAGTAAGGTTGCCATAGTTTATATATAAAAAAGGTGAAATTGTACTTGGTGCAAGTTACCTCACCTTATGCTTCTTTATCTCGGTAGTAGTCGTTGAAAAAGAACTTTGAAATCACCAGCTGGGTAAGACCTGAATTTTGCACACAACTTAGAACCTGTGAATATCAAAATGATCATCTGGGTAAGATCTGAATTTTTCACACAACTTAGAACCTGTGAATATCAAAATGATCATATATTTGAAACGATAGATGTGGTCATATCAAATCACAAGTAACTGGCCATAAGTCCTGGTTTGCCTTTCAGGATAGCAACCGGCCTCGTGTATGCATTTAAAACAACAAGCAAGCAGAATCATGTCCTGCTGCCCACTGTATTGACCATATAGGTGCCACCTAGCTTTATTACTAAAGATTAAGATGACTGAAAGTTGGGCACACAGAAGCAGCTTTAAGCGATCACTATTTCTACTACACTACTATCAGTATGAAGACACAGAGAAACAGAAGCCAATTTATTCTATTGAACCACTTGTCTGAAATCCAAAGCAGAGAAACTATTTCTTGGCTGGCAACACCTAGTCTGTATAAATCACTTGTGTATTCAGTTGAAACACTTGCAGGCATCAAAAATCAACCATTTCAGGGATTTGTACACATCTTTTGAGCTACTTGCAGGAATCAATAATCAACTACTTGCACAAATCGAAATGAGCTGCATACCATGATTTGGAGCCTGTTGGTTTCCATGTTGAGATAACTAAAACAGATAGACAAGTGCACCCTGCAGAAACGAAAATAATTTTCACACAATTAGAAAGAAAATTTGAAGGCAAAAGGTAAATCTGACAATCTAAAGGTAAAATCTGGCAAAACATTGGACAAACATTGGGCTATACATGCATGAAGGAAAATTTCAGAGTCCATTTAGCAACTGTGGGAACAACTCATCAGCTGATCAAGGAACTGCAAATCTCATATGAGATTCAGGGAAGGAAATGTGGAAAACAAAATTTTACAAGACATTGCTGCTACTTGGCTGCTGCACCGACCACTCTCCTGACTAAACAGCAGATTACAATTATATCCTGCTCATGCCTCATCTACAGGACAATCTGATTAGTCTATGTGTTTAACCCTAGTAAATCTTGAATCATATAGCTTTCAAGATCAAACTCAAGGTAATTCCCAGCTATAACACTAAAATAACTAGTCAGACACCAAAATAACTAAATTGCAGAATCCAGACTTTTTTTATTGCACTAAATAAGAGAGAGTTACTGCATTTCAGTTATAAAACTAACATGATATATCAAAATCAGCCAATGTTCATTAATCAAGTCACTGAGCATCGCCTATTGCACAGTTGGCTCACCTAGAATCATTCATTGTCAAAACAGATAATGTTGCATTGGCACAGGATGCAGCAACTCTTGGTCTTACTTCGGTGATTTAGAATCACATGTAGTCCTGCAAGAATCATATGTAGGTCTGCAATTGTTTAGAAATTATGGCCAAGGAGTGTGGCCTGACTAAAAACACTACGACTAATGTTCAACTGGGAACTAAAAAGTAATCAAAGAAAATAAAAACAATGCAATCAGCACAAAGACTATATGGTTCATTTCCAGACCAGTCAAAACTATGAGCTCATAACCTAGCTAAAGCCTAGCACACTTGAAGGCATCAGAGTAACTTTAGCTAACTGAACAAAATCGTTTCAAAAAAAAGCTAACTGAACAAAATCTGCTATTCTAACCGATTGCTACAGCAGTGAAGTAATGTCAAAGGCAAGACAAACAAAATAACATTCAATCAATTCCAATACTCATAAATATATTGATATACCAATAACTAGATCTGAAATTTTCCTTTCTAATCACGTCCCAAATCCCACTCTACAGTCTACACGCAGGAGCACAGGTGACAGGTCAAAAACAGAAATCAAAGCCGTGGATGGCCGGACACGCAGACGACGATACCTATAGCACAATCAACCTCCTCTTTCTCACCCGTGCAAATCCCCTTGGCGCAGCACTTGGAGCGGTTCTGTAGAACTGCAAACGGGGAAGAGGATGGTTACCAGGAACGAAGTAGATGGGGGAAGTCGCCGGCGCATGCATGGCCGGTGCCCCGGTGGCTGGGTGCGGGGGCGCGAGCTTCAACTCGACGGGCGTCCGGTCAGCCCAAAGGGCATTACTCTGAATTGGTAGTGGCCCTGATGTGTTTTGAAGGCTGTTTTGAATTCATCTGCAGGTAGCATCCTCACCTGGTGGTAACCTGCTCTCATATCCAGTTTAGTGAATAGTTTGGCTCCATACAACTCATCAAGTATCTCTTCAATCACTGGCATAGGGAATCTATTTTTCACTGTGATATCATTCAGTTTTCTGTAGTCAATGCAAAATCTCCAAGAGCCATCTTTCTTCTTGACCAATAGAACTGGAGATGCAAATGGGCTATGGCTGTGAGTAATGTGACCAGCTTTCAGCAACTCCTGTACTTGATGCTCAATTTCAGTCTTGTGGATAGGTGAGTAGTGGTATGGTTTGGCATTAATGGGTGTTGTCCCTGGGACAAGAGGTATGGCATGATCATACACTCTGGGTGGTGGCAAACATTTTGGATCAATGAAGATGTCCTTGTACTGAGCAATGAGGAGTTGGATGTCCTCTTCAACAGGAACCTGCTTTGCTGTCTTAGTGTCCTGGGTGTTGGGTATATGATCTACCACGGCTACTGCCCAAATGTTGTTGCCTTTAACCTCATGAGAGATCTGCACTGCTGAAATGGGTGTTACAACAGGTTCTGGTTCTGTGAGTCCTTGTAGCACTATGACCTTATCTTGTTCCTTGAATTTGATAGTATTCTTATGCCAATCAAATTCTACTGGACTGTGTTCCTTGAGCCAGTCACAACCTATGATAGCATCATAAGGTTTCATATCTAGGACCACCATGTTAGTTGTGAAACTCTTGCCTTGACAATAGCATGGTAGTTGGGGAACCATCCTATCAGTTGTCAGATAATGACCATTGGCCAGTTGGACCTTCCTTGGAGCAGTGGGGATGGTTCTCAATTGTGCTAACTGAACAAACTGAGAACTGATGAAACTGTGTGTACTCCCACTATCTACCAGAATTAGCATCACTTTATCTCTTACTCTAGTCTGGAGTTTAATGCATTGAGCTCTATCTAGACTAGATAGTGCATTGAGGGACAACTGACAAAATTCTTCCTGGAGTACATCTTCAGCAGCTAATTCATTTAGTGTTTCATCTGTGAGCTCCCTATCTAAGTCATTGACCACCATGGCATTGATCTTGGGTTTGTTTCTTTTAGGACAGATTTCCAAGTGTCCTGGCACAAATTTTTCACCACAATTAAAACACAGACCATGAAGTTTTTACGTGATCCCCGAGTTGTGCAATACGTCCGGTGGTGGTGGGTTGAGCCGACTGCCTCTGTTCAGTCCTGTTCTGCTGGAAAGCTTTGGATTGGTATGGGGGCCTAGGATATTTTGCTCTTGCTCTATCCTGGATAGCTTGCTGAACTGTAGCCAAAGTTGCAGCCTGTTTCACAGTTGGCATCTGTGTTTCCACAGGGCCCCTGATATTCTCTTTCAAGCCCCTGATGTAATGCTGGGCAAACCAAAGTTCATCATAGTGAGGATATGCATAGTCACACTATATTGGAGGGCTTGAAATTGTGTAGTGTATTCTTCCATAGTGGTTGTGTGTTTCAGCTCAGCAATATCATTGAGAGCTTGTCTGAAGTCATCAGCTCTAAATTGCTGCTGAATGACTAAACAGAAATGAGTCCAGCTGTTGAAATTGCCTTTTTGCTTGAAGGCTTGGTACCACTTGCCAGCATTGCCTTTGAGATGCATTCGAGCAGCAGTTATCCACATCCCTTCAGGAATCTTGTACAAGGCAAAATAATCGCGGCAATTGTCTAGCCAAACTTTTGGGTCAGTTCCAAAGATGTCAGGGAATTCCACCTTGGGCATTGCATGCTTTGGAATGTGGTTCTGATCCCACTCTCTGTCCCTACCCTTGTGCTGTTCTTCTCTGTCATTGTCGTGTGGCTGAATGACCATGCCTTTTGCTTTGTCCTGCTTAGACTGTTGTTCATTATACACAAAATCAGATCTCAATGATTTGGATGGTTCTTGCTTGTTCCGCCCTGGTTGAGTAACAAAGATGTTTTGGAATGGCTCTTGTTCTGTATAGACCAATCCATCCAGATCTGCATCAGTGAAAATATGGTCATCATCGAACTTGGGCTTGTCATCCTCAGCGGATAGCTCCATTTGCCGCCTGGTGATGTTGGAGATAGCTGCCCCATTAGCAAGCACCTGTCTTGATATGGTCTGGACTTCTTTGCTGTATTCATCCATGGCTGCATCTCGAAGATCCATCTGAGCCTTCATCTGTTTCTGCATCGTGTTGTTCTCGGATACCTGACTGAACAGAAGATCAAAATTCTTCTGGAGCTGTTCCCACTTGGAATTCTCTTCGTCTGACCTCCGCGTCATGGTTTCCAATAGCAGCTTTGTCTGCGGAGAGGGATCCACTCGAGTGCTGCGCTTGGGAGCCAGCCGTGCGTGCAGAAGGTTCGGCCTTGGCCTCCCCTATCAATCTGCACTGCACAATCACTGCCGCCTGGGAAGAAGGCAAAAGCCTCGAGATTTTACACTAGGATTGTTGGAGCGCAAGCACTGCTCAACAACCTAGCAACCTGAGCTTTTGGATCGTCCCCCGCCGTCGCCACCGCACCGAGAACGAGGGCTCGACACCAGGAATTTTACACACGAACAGATGCCGTGCAACCCTAGTCTGCTCTGGTTCCGGGCCAAATTGAGTGAAGAATAGAGGGAATTGGAAGGATTCCGCCCCGGTTGTCACCGCCGAAAAGAAACACGGAAGCCAACTTTCGTCGAGCACCTTACGGGCGCTTGAGTTGCGCCGTCGGACACCGTGATCTTGCTTGTCGGGTGTGATGGATAGGTGCTGGCGCGGTCATGAGGATCCGCGTCAAGCTATGGTGGTGGTCGCTGCCGCGGGTTATGCTGCTGCGACCGGTAACTAGCTTGGATGCCGAGTGATGTGCTCGCCGCCCGCCGCCGAGGAAGATAGGCTCTGGTACCAGCTGTAATACCCGTAGCCGTAGGGGGTCGACTACGACGTGAGAAGAACAGTGGTTCACCGGAACAGACCCGGACGTCGGCGAGGCTAACCCCTCCCCTTAGCGTTACTGTATTCAGAATAAACAAGATGATCCCCAGCGTTTACAGTTTCCGCTCTTAAGAGCCATTACAATCCTGGCCTTTAGGGCCCACTTGTCATACTAAGCATAAAACGTAAAATACATGAATACGTCTCGCAACATAGAAAGCGTCTCCACGATCGCTGTCACTCTGTGAGGTGCGGACTCCAGGTGTGACGGGGAACTGGGTGGTGGGGTGGCGGCGACCGTCCGGCCGAGGCTACGTTGTGGTGGGGTGTGGCGGCGGCAGCCATTGAGCCTAGGCCCCGGGACGCCGAGGTGTGGCGGGCTTCCGGTGGGCAGTAATGGGGGGTGACGAGTGGAGGCCTGGAGGGCAACTATGGCGGGGAAGGGAGGCGAGCGGCGGCTGCTGTGGGCGAGCACGCCCGTAGCGGCAGCGGAAGCACGAAGCACGCTGTAGCAGGGCCGAACGAGCGAGCAATGGCGGCGGGGATGAGCGAGCACGTCGTGCGCTGTGGAGGGAGAAAAGAGTCGATGCGGCGGCGTGAGAGGAAAAAGTTTGGGGTTGGTCAAGTTTTCTAGGGTTTCATGTAACTGATGGGCTCCTTAGATATGAAAAATGGGCCAACTGATGGTACCAGGCCCAATATATATAGTGACGGATGGTTGGATGTAAATATCATGTTTTAGCGACCGATTATCCAATGATAAAGCAAAATAAAAATAGCTACTGACATTCAGTTCGAGAAACGGGAATTAGCAACCGACCGTCTTTTACAAATTTTTAGCGACCGACTGTCCATTGGTATTTTGGTACTTTTAGCGACCCACCTCCAATGCTATTTTTGGGTTGTGGTGTAGTGACTCTAGTCGTCAATGCTTCTCTGCCTAGCTACCAGTGCTACCCTACTGCTAACAATGGAAGAAGGATAAATACTAAGGGCGTCTAAGAGTTATGACAATGATCTCGACATAAGGGACACCGTACTCCTCCTCATTCACATGCCTCTTGTTGCCACTAAAAGTACCTATGTGGGACAAGCCCTGTTGGATTGCCTGTTAACGAGTATGGTGTAACGAAGAGGCAGCCCAATGATGTGAAAAGGTAGGCATGCACCTCCATGCATGTCCTTCCAGAGCCTATATGCAACAACCACAATGAGTATGTCGCACAATGTCTATAGCGACTCTATGAAGGCATCGTTGCAGCTGAAGTCTCTAAAAGTAGGAGCAAGTGCAAGGGGTATAAGAATTCAGATTGGTGAAGTGGTGAAGCGTGCATGCATGTGCAAGGGGGCCAATTTAAAGCTTCATTGCTAGTATAGAAATTCTATGGAAACATCTTTGTTTTTTTCCAAGTTGTATGAGAAACTAAACTAATGACTGCAATGCACAACCAAATTAAACTAGAGGGAGAGAAATAGATAAAAAAATAGTGGACAATTGAATAGCCTATCCGCAGGGTTGCATACTTGCGAGTCACAATCCACTCATATGAAAGTACGGCAGCTAGCAAAGTGCACGACGAAAGAGGTTGTAGCATCGACTATTGCTAGTGCGTTAATATTACTATGAGCCTTGAATGTGAAGGATATAAGAAAACAAATTTAACATGATCCATACAAAATTCTCAGTCACACAGTCACGATAAAAGTATATTGGAAAGCAAGAATTTAATTGTATATAGATGCAACCATGCATGCAAATGGCAATGAATGGCCCTAATGTAGCTATGTTAGTGCCAGCAAGTATAATGGATAGCTAACCTATGGCATGGAGCTTCCCTATAGGCATCTACATCTCTGATCAATGTGGAATTAAGAGTTAAATTAATTCAAATTGATTTATGTGTTCATGTATTAGGCTAGAGTAAGTCTAGAAATAAAACTCATAAGATCGTAATTAAGCCTAAGTTTAAGACTATCAAACTACAATCCATTTGTTTGCTCTTGTGGCTTTAGGTCAAATTTCGGCTAAAATTCACCCAGATATTGTCTGAACATAAATATTTTCACTGGTGAACACTCAACACAACTGAATCCTACACTTAGATTTATGAAATTCACCCATTTCAGTTTGGTCCAAAGTATTTTTCTAGTTGAAGCCCAGAACCCTGGTTCATGGATGCCACCATGGCCGTGTCTCAGGCCAGGACATGTCCTGTTGTTGCTGGTGCATGGCGGGCGTGTCGTACTGCTGGTCCATCTGGTTACTGGACGTCATGGCAGCCTGCAACGCCTCCTGCCTGATCGCCAGTTCCCGTTGTTGCTGCTGCATGTAGGCCATGAACTGCTGCTGAGCCCTAAGGTTCCCGGCCGCAATGCCAGCCCTCACCATCTCCGCCAAGGGCGACGACATGTCCCGTTGTTGCTGTGGCATCAAGGCCGTGTGGTACTGCTGTTGCATCAGGTTCCCGCCCGCCATGGCAGTCAACAGGGTCTCCATGCGGCCGGACGACATGCCCAGGCCCAGCTGCTGCATCAAGGCCATGTAGAGCTGCTGCTGCCGCTGCTGCTGCTGCGCCAGAAGGTTCCCGGTCGCCATGCCAGCCTGCTGCATCTCCGGCCGGGATGGCACGCTCCTACCTGCGCCGGCACTTCCCTGGTAGGAATCGTAGGATCCCGACGCTGGCATCCCATCGGCCGGCATGCCTTGAGAGGCACCGCCGGTGCCACTACCCGGCTGCATATTGCCATTCTGGTCCATGGGTCCGCCACCCATCTGGTACATACCGGGGAAACCAGCACCGCCCGTCATCATGTTAGGCGGCCTCGAGCTCACGGCGGCGCCGCCACCCGGGGCGACAGGGACACCCTTTGTGTTCTGCGCTTGCGCACTGCTTCCATTTTTACCACCGGCATTGTTATCGTGGACGCCTCGGTCACCGATGTTGTTCTCCTTCGTGCCAGTGGCTGTGGATCTTCTTCCTGCGCCACCATTGGCGTTTCCCTGGACCTGCATCTCGTTGTCCTCCCAGGGGATGTTGAACACGGGGGCCTCCTCAGGCGCCACCGCCCGGAACGGCATCTTGCCGCTCATCGACTGAAGCTGCTGTGGCACATCCAGCACCTTTTGCACCGTGTTAAGCTGCAGTTTCTGGATCTGGCTCACCACGTCGGGCATGGAAGAAGAAGAACCCCACAGCTGGGCTGGCTCGTTGGCCTTGTTTAGCTTGCTGTGTGGGTCCCTAAAGCCAGATACTGTTGCACGCCCTTGCTCTACTACGTCTAGGCTGCTTTGGTACAGACCTGCCGATGACAAAAAAGGATGGGAAACAGAAGAAGAAAGAAAATTTTCTTTAGCAAAACATCAAAGCGTAGGAACAGTAACATCCTGTACCTCTATGGCTCTATCGTCTCTAATTTTATCTCTATCACTTGTTCTCTACTACGCTCATCACCCAGTAATATTTTTTTTTTATATTTTAGAAATCATTCTTTGTAAATTCATACCATCAACCTTGCGGAGGATCTTGTTGGGTTCCTCACATCCATCAGCAGTCTGGACCCCGTTGCCCTTGTATGGCTGGAAGGGCAAGCCGAGCTCATCCAGCGGTTGCATTTCCAGCAGCTTTCTAGACGTGGGGACGTGTATCTGCGACCAATGATCCACCACTCAAATCAATTTTATCGGATTTTCATGAACCATGGGATGTTTGATTTGGAAACCACTGCATTCTAGATTATATTGGGTGGCGCCTGTTATATATATGGATATGTGAGATTATAGATACTAGCTATGGGGGAAAAAATATGCAGCGCTAAAAATAATTCCAAACTACAGGCTTCACACTTTTCATTGTAGGGATTATATATAGATGCATTTCTCCTCTTTTACGATGGGTATTGTAACAAAAATGAATAAATGGTTAAAATTGAGGCATGACTCCTCTTTGGCAATGGGATATGCAGGATTCTACTTCAATAACTAACCAACCATATCACACGTTTAATTTGACTGCATAATCATATCGTCACCCAATTTGATGGTGATATATGTGAGAGTCAACCATCGATATGATTGATATAAGGTATGTCAACGCAACTCAAGATATGTTATGTTTAATATATTATGTTTCTGCTGGTAACATTAATATAAGATAAGCATACAAGATGTATTACCATGCTTTTAGAAACTTGATCAATATAGGAATAGTAGGAACATTCACTCCTAGTTTTTTTAACAGGGATATCCTCAATATCACAACTACACGATTAGAACTGGAATAGAAATCGGTTCTAAAGGTTTCTACTGTTTCTTACTATTTTAGCTTGCTTGAACCATAGATAGTAAATCTTGTTTGTTATAGTTAAAGAGAAGTAAAGCATGTTTCAGGACATATTAACTTGCCATTTCTGTATATGTTGTTGTAGAACTGCTTTTTCACATACATGACTGATAGTGTTGTATTGAGTTGTATTTGTTTCCAGCAATATCATTTCCCAATTCATTACCATGAAGAAAATATGAAAACAAAAACAGTTTACGCTCTTCGGATCGCTGGCCATTTTCATCTCTAAGTATAAATTAACTATAACCTAAAACTAGACAAGAGAGAGATTATAAAATATTATAATTAAATGGTTAAAATTATAATTATCTGACTCATAATCTTAGGTGTTTGTTGGATCATTATATATAGTAATTCAACAGGTTAGCGTTCACACTTGCAAAGTTAGTATATATCATATCATGTACACAAATATATTGTATCATGATCTAAAACACTCTACTACTACTAGCACACACATGGTTGCCATATTCCGAAGAAATCTATGGTACAGCTATTAAAATAAAAAAAGGTTCTAAACTAGTCAATACGAATGCGATGTTGATGGCTAGTTGGTATAGTAGATCAGATACATGTAAACCATTTTTTTGCTTATCGCACCATTATTCCTAAAAATGTTGAGGCGCTATGCTGCCCAAGGACTTTCTACCCATAAGTCTCATTCATAGCTTAAGCTAGAAACGGATATTGTGGCTAATCATTGAGGACCTCTATTAAATAGATTTGTGGCAACTAAACAGAGTGCATTCAACAGGGATGATGTATTCATGATAATTACATTTTGATGCAGTAGACAATCAAATTCCATCGATGGCAAGTCCCGCCAAGCCTATTTTTTTTCAAAATGGATATTTGTAAGGCTTTTGACTTGGTGAGTTGGTGCCTTGGTCATTTCTTTTTGAAATCCTAACACATATGGGTTTTCATCAAGCTTGGTGTAATCTTGTGTCTAATCTTCTCACCACGGCATCGACTCGAGTAGTACTAAATGGATAACCAGATGAAGAAATTAGACATCAAAGAGGCCTCTGTCAAAGAGATCTCTTCTCTCCCCAGTACTCTTTATCCTCATAATGGATGTAATAGTCTAATTGCCAAGGCTGGTGAACTGAAGTTCTTACAACCATTGTCTAGAGAGAATACGGTCTAGTTAGTGAATCAATCTCACTTAATGTTGACTGTGTGGTCCTATTCATCCAACTGGTGGAGGAAGAGATGAGTTTTTATATAAGGATGTTGGACAAGTTCAGTGAGGCCTCTCAAGCCTCCAAACAAGTTGGTGATGTAAGTTGTAGCTTTTGTTACTCTCCAGAGTCTATTCAACACCTCTTTTTTGAATGCTCTTGCTCTTAAGCCAAATTCCTATGGCACACTATACACTTAATGTTTGGATTATCACCCTCACACAATATAGATGATTTATTTGTTAATTGGTCTAAGATGGGTGGTAACAATCATAATTCATTATTATTTACAGCAGTGAAGGTTTTATGTTGGATAATTTGGTTAACAAGAAACGAGGTAGTTTTTGACAAGTGTAGACCAAAAACTTTTTTGCAGGTACTGTTCAGGGAAACCCACTGGCTTCAACAATGGGCAGGACTGCAGCGACGTGAGATCCTGAGGGAACAGGTAAAAGCTTGCTGCCCAGCTTCTAGAGAGACGTTGTCTTTATAATTCTTTAGTTTCAATGGATGGTTATCAACTAGGTTTATTGGTCTTTCTTAGTCAAGACTTTACTTTTGTTTCGTTGTCCTTAAAGTCTGGATATAAACTTAAGTGTGTGCGGCTCGTTTGGTCGAACTTTATAATAATTGGTTTGATTGTACCTTTTGGTACATGAGGCCGGATATATATAAACTATCCTTTATCTAAAAAAAGATTTCCCATGCACCTATTTGGGTTTGCCAATTTAAAACAAGAGGCTAGGGGAAGACAGAACTTCTCAAGCGTATTGAAAGGTTAGTGACAAGCTACCTAGCAGGAATGCGGAATGCCACTCTCATGAACATGGTGGGAAGAGTCACATGGATGCGGTTTGTACACTTAGCTATACCTATTTATCTGTTGATAGCCATCAAGGCCCCCAAATGGTTTGTAAGGACAGAGAGAAAAAGTGAACGGTGGCTCTTGTCTGGTCGCATGGGGGCAAGGTACAACGGACTCTTGATCTTGTTGGCCTGCTTAACCTCGAATTTAAATATGAGTTGGGCACTCCAAATCTGATGGTCGTGGTTCAAAAAAAATGACCCAATGCAATCAAGAGAGGGCTGGTCTCGACATATATATTCATCCAAATGTGATACTCAACAATGCCCTAGAGTCTCACACTGTCTCAGGTTGGAGATGGAAATAATACTCTTATGGACTGATAAATGTGGTTCATGGGATGCCCCTTAGATGAGTTGGCACTGAGGGTGGTTTGCTGCTGTACCACTTCGTGCCTGTAGCCGGCACACGGTAGAAGATGCACTACAAGAGCACAACTGGCCCTTCGACATCAGAGGTGGATTGTTAACGATCGGTCTTTCCCAATTTATCTTTTGTGTGTGCATGCAGGATACCACTTCATGCTCAACAGCTCAAGATTAAGCATTTCCCATTCGTAACTACAATTTCAACTGTAAAATTTGGATTTTTTTTTTCTTGCAAACTAATTGTTTGTATTAGAGATCAGCTATTGGACTCCCATCATCTCGAAGTGGAACAACTGCCTAAGCTGCCTAAGCTGTGTGGATTGGAGGAATTCTAAAGGAACTATGGAGGAATATATTTCTATTGACAGGCCTATTGTTTTAGTGTTTGGAACAAAGATTTTGTGATTTCCTTTCCTCAGGAAAGGCTTGTTTCCATGTGCAAAGTGGCGAAAAAAACGCATCCACCCAAGTCTCTTGGATTATGTAAGGCAGAAGCACACACAACGTGCTGTGAGTGAAAGTGCAGAACAAAGAATATTTAATCATACTCACTTCATGCTACTAAGGTCATGTGCTCGTTTTCAAATTCCTCTAATCCAAACTGTATATATATGTTCCCTACGTTTTTTCATTCATCTATTCGCCACTCTAGCTGCCTACCTGATTCTTGCTTTTTTCCCTTATTGTGTTTTGCAATCCTTCAATCCAAACAGGCCCCCTCGGAATTAGCAAATGTTTTAGGATAATATATAGCAACAACTTTACCTTACTGCTACCATCAGCGGGTCCCATAGTTGCACTGATTTGTTGCAGTTTGCTTGGTGCTGCAGATATGTCTATCATATGTTCTAATTCGTTCAGCCTACATACGACTTCCCCAATTGTAGGTCTCTTTTGTCGATCAGCATCAACACAGTTTAATGCAATTTCAATGCATCCCTTCACTTGATGACATTCAGCTTCCAGTGATGTGCAGCCTAACATTCCTTGTAGCCTATTTCTCCAGTTTGCACAAACCTACGAGATTGAGTGTGTATATATAGTAAGTGCACCAAAATGCGACAGAATTTTGAGAAGTGTGTGTTAGTTTGCAATAGACCGGAATGCCATAGTATCAGGAAGTTCCTTACACAGTCAATAAATGCCTGGGAAGACATTCGAAATTTCTCGTAGTATGCTTCAAAACCAGCAATTATCCTTATCAGTACAACACCCAGGCTAAAAATGTCTAGCTTATTGGAAACTAAATTGTCCTCAATATATTCTGGAGGCAAGTATCCCCTGCACATGACATCATGAATGATGGATACAAGAGTATTACTAAACCAATGTTTAATCAAAACATGAAAGGAATGATTTTACAAAATGTAGGATCCTAGTTACCTTGTTCCTATACAACTCCGTGTAACTTGGGTCTGGTTGTTGTGGACGAGCTTTGATAAGCCAAAGTCAGCAAGTTTTGGCACCATATTTTTATCCAGTAATATATTTTCAGGTTTTAAATCCAAATGGAACATAGGATGTTCTAGTCCCTCATGAAGGTACTTTAAACCTTCGCAAGTACCCTTGATAATTTTGAAACGTGTCCTCCAGTCATGTCCATGGTATTCATCTGAATAGATAAATGAATAGAAATATATATAAATGTAATTAATTAGTTTATATGCCAAACTTTATAGTACTATCTTACCATAGAGATGCTTCCTTAGGCTTCCATTGTGCATATACTCAAAGCACAGAGCTCTATAGATGTTATCAGCCCAAACAAATCTTCCATTACCTAAAGCAACAACTTCACGCTTTATTTCGTAGCAGTAGCCAAGTAGTTGTACAACATTTGGATGGCTAAGTCTCCAAATGTTCTCAAATTCCTTTATGAACTCATCGTGATCATCATGTCCTTGAGTCTGAAGCTGTTTCACTGCTATTTCCTCCCCATCATGCACTCCCTAATCAAAATATCTTACACTTGATACTGATGGATCTTTTGCAATATTGTTGATAGTTACAAAATAATAGGACCAATTATAGGGCATATTTGTTGGTTTTAGCACCACAAATCTCTTTGTACAGAATGTGTTAGTACTGTCATGGCAATTGTTGGTTGATAAATGAAAAATATATGTAGTGAGTTGTTCGTGCTTGTGGACAAACATGATGGTGCGCTCAGGAGCTACCTGGCTTATTGGATATTTATAGTCGAACAGAGGTGGTGGCATGTATGGGGAAATATTCATGTGTCTTGTACCCTTCTTCAACATGACCATTGCCTTCCAAAATAGGGTTTTCATGTATGTTTTGCACACAACAATTGTCCTACTCAGTTGTGCTTCTCTGCAACTCGATTGCTTGTGCCTAGTAATTCTCACTAGTCATTTTTTAAGAAGCAGGCTACCAAGGTCTTGATCATGATATTTATGCAATTATATTTATCATGTGCAGCAGGCTACCAAGGTCTTGATCATGATATATATAGGATGTTTGATTTGAGGAATGAGTTACTCCATCACTTCTCACTCTTCAACTTTCATTTGGTTTGTGGAATGGAATGGTTGGCCCATCATCATCTTATTCCTCACAATCTAATAATTAGTACTATTATGAGGAATGAAGTCATTTCACCCAATTTGAGGAATAGTGGGCCACATCAAAGAAATTGTGCGATATTTATAGATGGAATTTCTTCTAGAAAATATTACTTCAACTATTATTGGGGATTATTCCAATTGTTTAGAAAAAAAGAACTAGCTATATGCATAATTGAAATACAGCTGAGCTAAAAGGGATTTGTAGTGAACATTTTGATGGCAAAACACAATACTTTTTAGCAACCAGCAAGTTGTTGTTGAGAACAAATTAATGCATGCTTACCTTGTAAACTATTCCAAACGCCCCACTTCCAAGTTCTCGGTCTATGGAGAAGTTGTTTGTAATTTCTTTCAATGTTTCTAGTGACACGACTTTTGGTGCCGCTCTGGAATGGTGAAACATCTCTATTATATAGATAAGCCAAGATATAATTCCTTCTGCATAACAGTGTGCATATATTTATAGGGTCAAAAAGACATAATGAGAGATAAAAAATATAAAACCGAACTGAAAAATACATAATGAGAGATAAAAAGACAAAATCAATCTAACAAAGAAAACAGTTAAATGCATAAGCAGCACCCGCATTTGTCAAGAGATACCACTTAGATCCACGAACTTTTTTGACCGAAGTCAGTAGGGGAAACCCCAACCTTTAATTTTTAGTTAATGTAGACCTATTTTAAATTCGCTCCTATAGGGAGCCGAACCAAATTTGCTAGATGCTATTCAAGTGCTCTAACCACTAAGCTAGAACCCCTTTTGTTAGACCCACAAACTTTGAAAACGCATTTTTAGGCCTCTAAACTTGTTTATGCAAACCATGTTAACATCTGAGGTCATTAAAAACTTTTCAACTTTGAGTTCCAAAATGTAAGAATTAAAAACTGAATTTTGTCGGTCTAAATAGTTTCATGTAAAAACCTTTGTCAACTACAGAGATGTTGACCTCGCTGAGCTTTTACATTGTTGATGTAAAATTTGTCTTCATCCCACTTTTTATATCCAAAAAAGTTATAATCAATTTATACATGCAGTACACATAAAAGAGGTCCATCTCTATTGATAGTCATTTTCAAAGATGGCCTTTTGTAAGAGTCCCGTCTCTGAAAATTCTTTTTAATTTTTAGACTATCTACATAAATAGACCGGCTGTCTCTGAACATCACTAGATATTAATTTTTTATGTTTATAAAAGCGCTTGTCCTCTATAATCGTGTTTCTAGTTAAAGAATAACATTAGCCATTTTAGGAGACCATGATATTTATATTTAACCATCTCTGTTAATGAAATAAGGGTCTGTCTTGTAGATTCGTGTTTCTAGTTCAAATAACCATCTCTTGTACATCACTAGGCGTTTTAGGAGACCATGACATTTTTTGACCATCTCTGTTAATCAAAAAAAGAGTCAGTCTTGTAGAATCGTGTTTCTAGTCTAGTTCAAATAAAACACTACTTTGCCTAACAAATCCCCTTCATTCGGTAACGATGACGTTGTAGTGCGCCGCCGCAATGGGCTGCGCCCGTCTTGACCGCCAACGCCCCACTTGTCTGCCGCGCTCAAGCAACGAATAGTCTCCCTACGCAGCGCCCCGTGACACGGTGCCGTTTTTCTCGGTGCCCGCCGGTGGTGGCCCACCGGCGACTGGCCGTGTCTTCCTGGGCAACTCGTTCGTTTGTTAAACTAGTGGAAATGCACGTGCGACACGCACGTGTCTATAAAAATCTTCCATAAGAATACTTAAATTTTTAAATATTAAATTACTACAACTACAAAATTATTGCTCATATGAAAAAAATATTTTATCAAACTAATATCACCATTGGCCTAGTCACAAACTCATAAAAATTTACATGTTATGCCATATGTAAAAAATAGTATTTCTAATGCATAGAAACATAATGACAAAATGTTGATTTTTCTAATGTGTAGAAGCCTTCATGAACTCAGATCAATATTATTCTAGACTCAAAGTAATAAACAATTACCATCACCTCTATCCTAATGAAAATCAAGAATATTGATCTAGGCATACATATATACTTCGTTGCTTCTTCTAATAATAGCACTGAAATTTTAAATGATAAGCCACATGGCTTTTAATCACAAACAAATAAACTCTAGTGAAGCTGAAAACAATATCAACTCCTATTTATGTTCACTGGAAGAAAAAAAAGATTCTACTATGAAAACAAAATCAAGTTGACTCCAGCATGGCTCTGAATGATAAATAGATAATTGAAACTTTATAATAAAGCTGAAAACAGTATCGACTTTACAATGATTTTTAGCTTGTGTTATCAACACATAAATAAGTGTTGTAATAGATTGTTGCAACATCACTTTGGGCAACGCATATTAGATGCATTGTTATAGACCATGCCACGCATATATGGACTTAGCAACATATATTTTGAAGTGAGTGAAGCCAAAAACAATATTGACTTCTATAGACATGTAGTTATGCATGTATTGACCCTAAGACCATGTTGCCATGTTGAACTTTGATTTTTTTTTTTCTAAATTTGATATTGTCCAGAACAAACCAATAAATAGGTGGAGACGTACGGGGAATAAGTAATACCACTCACAATTGGCAGAGGTAAGACAAATTTAGTTTGGTAGTCCAAAACCAAGGAAATTGGATGGGGTCAGCCTAATCAGCCTAATCACAATTATCTTGGAGATCAAGGTCCAGCTGTCTAGCAATAATTACTCATACATGATGCATGAAATCAACAATACTGGTGGCAACAAATTTGCTCAATAGACATCCCTTGCGTATCTAAAGCTAGAGTATTGCTGACCGTACATGTAGAAAAAATATGTATTGCCAGGACACATTACCTTAGAGCATCATCCATATCTCTTCCCCATTCTTGTTTTTTAGGAAAAAAGAGGAAAACTCTTCTCCAATAGTTTCTCATACTGCTGCCTCATCTTTTGGCAATTGACAAATTGGCTGGCTTTGTGCGTAAAAGCTTCCATCTTCACCGATGTGGACACCTGACGCTGCTGGCGAGGCTGGCTAACGCGAGCACATGCGCGTTCTGACATGGTTTGCGACACTGATGCCGCGCCGGGGACCTCGTTCCCGACCACGACGTACCTGATATCCAGGTCGAGCAGTAGGCCTACATATTGTCCCGGACCTAGGACACGGCGGCGGCAGTGTCAGCGGCAAGCTCGCGCCGACCTTGCCGTTGCCCACCAAGTGCATAGGTTCAGTAAATTAGCTTCTTCTTACGCACGCTAGATGCATCCATGGTTCTTCATCGGAGTCCATGAAGATGAACATACTTTTAGTGGCGGCCGTGGCTTCGTCAACCACTATTCTTCCTGCCGCAAGCACGGGAACGACGCCTGATGAGCTACAGCCATTGCTGCTAGAGATCGGCACGAGCATGGAAGGAGACGGTAGCCAAGCGTAGATGCGACCGGTTTCGTGATGTCTCTGACCAGCTTCATGATGTCTCGCGAAAAAAAGAACAGGGATTCACTTTAATTTGGGCGAAGCAAAAAAGGATCCGCCGACATATTTGTGATTGTATTCTTGATTTAAGAGAAGTCTTATATACATATATGTAAGATCTCGGATAATCGAAGGCTTATATAACACGGAGTCTAGATTAAACGGTTATTAATAGAGAAGAGTAAGATCTTAAACTACGGATGGCTCATATAGCACGACATAAGATCGAAGGGTTATTATCAAAGGAGAGCCCCCTCGAAAAAACTCGCTCTTTTATAGTGTGATGATGATGATGATGATGATGATGATGATGTTGTTCGTTTGGAATAGAGATTCAGAAACAGATGTCAATTTGCTTCCTGTTTATTTGTGCGCGAATGAAAGAGAGAAAAGAAGGGAAAACACAATGCATGCTGCAGTAGTGGTGTGCCTAATAACTGCCTATCTTAAATCACAACAAAGAGTGGGGAATTGAGCATGTACAAGCGTTTCCTAATAACCTGCGTTAGAATAGTACGGATTATTAAGAGTAAAACGATCTGTCACTAACCTGGAAGATCGATGGAGGGCAAATTAAAGCGGCTTCCAAAATTCGGAGAAATTAGTAAAGGCCGGGCTCAGTCGCAGAGTCGCTTGGTCCTTGACGCAGTTGGAGAGGAGAGGACCTCGGCAGCTGTACGCAGTGGGAGAGCCAAGGGCTTAGCATCGGTTTCAACTTTGAGCTGGAACCGACGACAGATTTTAGCTAAATCGGTGAGAATCGAGATGTTCTGCACTGTTCCAAAATGACCACGACTCCAGCCTCTTAGCAA
The DNA here is from genome assembly GCA_015844335.1 of Chrysopogon serrulatus. Taxonomy (NCBI): domain Eukaryota; kingdom Viridiplantae; phylum Streptophyta; class Magnoliopsida; order Poales; family Poaceae; genus Chrysopogon; species Chrysopogon serrulatus. The sequence goes on from JADLZL010002030.1 coordinate 134,471, forward strand.
GCTCCGCCCTTGCCGGGCGGCACATTCATCAATCGACGACAAAGGGGAACATCAAGAGCTGACATAGTGCTGCCAAGATTAAATATTATATAAAGATTCCATGCAAGATGCCACATTATTGGGCATTAACATTCATCCATAATTTATCTGATCTCTCGTTTCATATATCAATAGAAAATTATTGGTCATGACTTTTGTATATTTCTGAATTGGCATTGGCACAATGCAGACACCTAGAACATCCCTAGCAACACCTCATACGGTAGTGGAGAGACAAAAAAAAAAAAAACACACTAACTCCAACAGACCTATACTAGGCCCTCACAAATTTCTGCCACGGTAGAGTCCACCTCGAATGTCTTGGGGAACTCGCGAATGGAGTCACGAGGCAATCATGCTTTGGACCGGTTCTCGTGTAATGTTTCTATAGATTTATGCCAAATGCACTATAAGCCTTTGTATTCTCCGCACGCCAATAAGACATGAGGAGAACAAACCTAGATACAAAGTGAAACAAATCCTGATAATACTTTTTTTTTTGAGCATCACCGGAATTTTCATTAATCATGGGAATGATTACATTCTGTTGCAGCTAACCCCTGAAGCCAATCAGGGACCTCCTCTAACCAAAAGAAAGAACGCTCCACGGAAGATACACATTGAGCACAGTGATGTGCTACCGAATTTGCCTCTCGCGGAACCAAAAGAAAGAACGCTCCACTGATAATACTGATAAGGCCCCGTTTCACCAAAAAAAAACCTTTCGGATTTCTTACGTGAATCGATAGAGTTACCCGAGAGTCGACAGATGAGAAACGTTTCACTCGAGAATCACTACAAGTGTTTCTCTTTTTATGCCTAGCAACGGAAACCACCTGTCAGCTAGTTTTGCGTGATTCTAATTCTTGCCCCCTCCTGTGTTAGCAACCATAACTTTTTAGTTAGTTCTTTTTAAGTGAAATAATTTTAAATAGGTTGTATTTAGGTTGTTCCTGGTCCACCAAAAGTTCTATTTTTATAAAAAAATATTTTTATTTTATAATTATTTTAATAAAAATTATTTAATTATAATCCGCCCTACCATCGTCAAAATGGATGCTTTCACCAAGTTGTTCTGACTTCTGATTCATCACCGAAAACATTGTTTGAGAATCTAGATTTAAAATGTCTTACCTACGACAAGGACTAAACTTTAGCCTAGGATCAAACAACCCCTAAATGCTAGCCCGAGTATGTTCATGTCGATGTCATCTGCTTCGGTAATTATACAGTAACTAATTTCAAGCAGTAATAATAAGTAAATGCGGCATCTTTAATTTAATCCACCTGTGCCTGCGCTCAGCGCAGAGCTAGGCGGCTAGGCTGCAGGCAGCAGGCAGGTGCACGCGTCGTCATGTTTAACGTACGCGCAGCAGCGCACAGGCAGAGAGAGTACTCCCTCAATTCCTTTTTAATTATCACTTGTGCTTGTTGAGAAATATAATAAATAATAAATATTATCGATTAATATCATAATTAGTATCACTAGAAAGATCTTCGATCTAGGCTTTTAACAAATTTATTTAGAGATATAAATATTACATACATTTTTTATAAATCAAATTAAACTTTTTTTCGATAAAGGATTTAAAATCCGGCCTCTACATCCAGGGATGTACACAGCCCAAAGTTACAAAAAAAGCGAAAAAAAAAACAAAAAGAAAGAAAAGCCATAGTCTTATAGATTGACGGGGACAATACGGCAAAAATGCTTCGACCCTCTATTTGATCCGAGAGGGTGTCCTTGGCTTGCTCTTGACGCCTTTGTTGAGTCCCAAGTGTCCATATGCGGGGGGCATGGCTAGAGATGCGTGTGCTTGTGTTGATGCCTTCAAGAAGGTAAATGACATCCAGACGCCATCATCAACGAAAGGAAGAGGAAATTGCAGCGACTCCTCCAAGGGGGAAGATGACGTTGTGCGTCATTGCCGCCCGGCCCAAGACCGCCAAAGCGTGGTTTTCACCCGTAATCCAAAGTCCTGCAAAAGCACATCCAAGCCGAACCTACATACAACGGATGCCGGAGATGATCGGCGGGGTCTTCATCGATGCCGCGAGGCAGAAAGCGTGATGCGGGCGCCGTCCGATGTGATGTAGACGAAGCCCGCGATGGCCGTATCCACGAATGGGTCGAGCCAGTACTCCAAGAGGTTCTCCTGCACGCCGTTGAGACGCCGAGGACGGCCATGGCGTACACCGTGTACTCGAGGCCGAAGGATGACACCCAAATCCGGCCAGCCGGGGATCCGGCCGGCGAGAGAGATCCCGGACGGGCACCTGGCCGGGACGGGAGGCCTAGGCCTGGGCGGTGGTTGAATGCCACCGCGACCCCAAGCCGAGGAGGCAGCACCGAGCTCCGGGCCATGCCAAGCCGCCGAAGCCAAGCGCCGCCCCGCCCCTGAATCCACCGCCCTAAGCCGACCACCCAACCATGCTACAGATCCATGGAGGGGAAGGCCGGCTCCCGGCACGGGGGGGGGAGGGGCCCGCGCCGCTGGGGATCGCTTACGCTGCCGCTGCTCCCGGAGCCGCTCCGCCCGCAGGGGGCGATGTAGAAGCCGCGGCGGTGGCTTGGTGAGGCCGGAGCGAGTCGACGAGGGGGGGCAGGGCGCGCCGCCGCGGATCGGGCTGGCGGCCGCCGCCGCAGTGGATCGTGGGAGGTGCATCCAGCACCGTCGCGAATCACAGATCACGGCCCGGAGACACGCGACCGCGGCCGGAGAGCCGGGCCGGAGAGGCTGGAGGTGAAGGAGAGAGGTGGGGGGGGGCCGGGCGTAGGGGAAGGAGAAGGTGGAGACGCCGCCTCACGAGAACTTCGGGCGGGGACGGCCCAGCCGTCGCCCCTCACGGCCGTCCGCCCGGGTTGTGCGGGCGTTGGGCTCCGGCGACGGCCGGGGAGGCGAGGGGAGGGGGCGGCGGCGCAGTGGCGGCGCTCGGAGGTGCCGCCCGAGTCGCCCTAGGGTTGGGCGACGCGGGGGCCTCAGCCTGTAATGGAAATACATTTCTATTATGGTATGAACAATCCAAGCGACGACTAAAAAGAGGAGAGAGTAGTGTACATGCATGCATGTCCAGTCCACCGTATGTAGGTGCCATTCTTGTCGCCCTGAGTCTGGGTCTACGGTGTAGTGGTGTACCACAGATGCAGAGCAAGAGCTCCAGTGTTAGCAATACGGGAGAAGAAGAAGAAGAACTCGGGAGCAGCGAGGGCAGGATTTCAGATTCAGAGTTCAATTTGCTAGTATGTATAAGTTAGCTGCTTGTTTCAAAAAATAGTATAAGTTAGCTGCCTCTCACACACGACACGCATTCTATACGCTACTGCTGCCACTCTGGGCCGCTGAATCGCACGCTGGGCCGTGGCAGCCTCCTGGGGCCTGGGCCTTGTCAATCTATAGCCCTCCTCATTCATCCCTCTCCTGTTCCTGGTCACGTATTGCTGACATCCACGGAGCCCAAGGCCATGGGGATCTCGGCGCCTCGGCCACGGCGTGAGCTCAGCTGATTGCCCCGTTGCGCTGTGCCGCTGGCCAAGGGTGCTGCTCATGAGCTCATCCCGGTGACGGAGGTGTCCGGCAGGTGATTCGAAGCTCGGCCACTACCAGATCGCCAGTTCCGCCGCCAACAGCTGGAGGTCCGGTGCGGAGGGAAAAAATTGTATGGGCGATGTGACCAAGGCACGTGTATAAAAGAAGACGAGCAAGAGCAACGAGAGCGTGCGCGCCTGCAGTGCGTGACAGCACGTACGACCGTAGTGTTCGCTCATTTCCAGTGAAGAATTCTTCTTCAAGAAGTGTGACAATTTGACATTATTGTAATGGCATTTGCATGGTATACATCGGTTGAACTGAATACTAGTTTGAGTGCCTTTATATGTGTCCACAGATTTGCATGGTATACATCGGTTGATAATATGCGTGGAACTAACAATATGCCTGAATAGTAGTTTGAGTGCCTTTATACTGTCACGTCAAATGTACCGATACTAATTTGAAGTATTAAACAAAAAACTAATTACAAAACTAATTTGTTAGCTACAAGCTAATTCGTAAGACGAATCTATTAAGCTCAAATAGTTCATGATTTAATAATATTGTGCTATAGTACACATTTTGCGAATGATGGATTAATTAGGTTTAACAGATTCATTTTGTTAAGTACTACAGGACGGTGTAATTAGTTTTATAATTAGCTCATTAGCATCCTCCTAGTTAGCATCCGAACATTCGATGATGTGACATAGAATTTTTACATATTACATAAATGTTTGGACACATGCATGGAGTATTAAATATAGACTAAAAATAAGTAACTGTATAGATTGTGATAATTTTATGGGACGAATGTTTCAAACCTTATTAGTTCATGATTTGACAATATAGTACTACAGTAAATATTTGTTAATGATAGATTAATTATGTTAAGAAAAATTATCTCGCAGTTTCCTTGCGAGTTCTGTAATTTATTTTTTATTAGTATCCATAAACCCCTTCTAACGTCCCATAAAACATCCAACGTGATAGGAAAAAAATTTCCACCCAAGATCTGAACAGCCTCTACTTTTCGCGGTCAATACTGCATCACAATGGAATATTGATCGTATAGAGCATTGTAACTTGATTGTGCTTACCTTTTCCTGATATATTAGTAGTAGCCAAGGACCTTTAGTACTAATATTAATATCAGTTCACTCACCCTAATTAAGGTACAGTAACAGTAAGTAGCTATACGAGTATGGTCGCTCCCTAACCTTAAGAACTCCGGGGCTTTTGTTTGGTCGTCTCTGTAAGTACCGTAGGTAAATGCAGTAGTCACACTGTTTACTTATTTTCTAATAAATTAATTAATTTATCTTATCAGTCGACTTATATAACAGCTATTTGTAAGTAAATGCAGCAGAGAGAGCTAGTAGACCGCAAGTGCGTCGTAGTACGCGTTTAAAACACGCAGACGCAGCAGCTAGTTAGCGCTCGGGCAGTGAGCGAGCAGTGTACAACTGTAGTACTGTACGTACATGCATCAATGCATGCAGTCCACCGCCACCGGATCAGACTGACATTATGGTGCGCTTCGTACGTATGTATGTAAGCTCTGCAGACGCAGGCCGGCCGGGGGGCTGTGATGGAGCTTGAAGATGAACTATTGAAGTGACGTGGAGTTAATTTTTGGGGATAAAATAAACCTTCGCAAACCTCCTCTTCCTCCTCCGATCATCCTCCCACCACCAGTTCAGGCAGCACTAGTAATCCCAGCGCTATTACTCTCTCCAGCTGTACCACGTATGTGTAAAGTGCATTCAAGCTAGGAGCCGCTTCGGACCAATTCGGGCACGTACGGTAGTGGTCTGGGGGATTTTTTTTTTTGAATGTCATTAGTGGGGGTGGTGGGGGCAAGAGTATTAAAATTTCAAAATTTATTTGAATTTTAAAAAATTCAGTGCAAATTAGGGGCACCAAGGCCCGTGCCCGCCCCCTGTCTCTGCCCTCTGAATGCATTACCATATATATAGCTACTACCTCTTTTAAAAAAATTCAGTGCAAATTTCTAGCTATTGATTGTCAAAAACCCAAATGTTTGATTCTAGATAAAACTAGAACAACAACCTCTTTGAAATAGAGGGATAATCATAAGTAGCTTTAAGGATAATTTTAGGTAGCATAAAAAAAATAAGATCATTGGATATCTCCACGCCACTCCCCTTTCTTTGATTATAGTGTGTTTAAGGAAAACATGGCGATGTAGGTGCAAAAAACTTGTTGCATGTTGGGTTGGGTGCAACTACACGTGGAAAAATGCTCAAATTAGCATCTACATAAGCAAAGTTAGCAATTGCGCAATGAAGGCTTTGTTTTATGAATAGGCTAATG